>JAQFZH010005097.1:0-11023 GCA_034695485.1 Entomobrya nivalis
ATACTTTAAATAATATGCGCTTCAGTTTTTAGAACAACGACTAACAAAGAAAAACACTGAACTGCGCAGAAAACAAAAATCTACTATAAATTTCATAAAAATTATAGTAATATCCATTCGATATTATTCAGATAACCAATCCCCAGAACAAGAACATACAAACATATATTTCAAAGAATCCACGATCTTGGAGGAATTAATTTTATTTGTAATCATATTATAATGACCATTAGTATTTGACCTTTTTAATTTCTTTGTAGTATATTGTTGGTGAAGCTTGTTTGATATGGATGTCTTGCGCTTATATATATGTAATGTATGTACTTGATTATCTGCAATAAAAGTAAATGAATGAATGAATGAATAAAGCATCTTATATAAGAAGAGTATTCAGATATATGTCAAACTTAAGTTTAATTCATTAAAAGCTACTGCGATGAAATGTTTAATATCAAATGGTAACAATGTTTCACTAGGAATATTTCTGGAAAGGAAACGGAACACTTGAATCACCACTTCGCGTTTGGATTCCGTCAAAAAAGTATTCGGCTAACATACTTAATAAAATAAAAAGAAGTTTTACTATAGTCAACATATTTCGTGTGTCAATGTAAGTTTATTATATAAACCTAGCCTAAGTACTAAAATATCATGACAAATTTTTACACTTTTTAAATAGTAACAGTTTCAGTTCAGAAGTTTCAGCTAAATTTGTTAATATTGCCAAAAGTTAATACAGCCAAAAAAGTTTATTGTTCGTTGCGTCGTTACAGCAATGAATTCATAAACAAACAGTCAGTAAATTATTCAATAAGTCTGACTTCTGTAGCTCATTATTTCTGTCTACGTTTCCTGACATTTGACGAACAATTTTAATGCATCAAATACTATCTTGAAATTTAATAGAGATAATATTAATGATATAAAGATGGGAAAAGATGGGATACTAACGAAGTCACGTTTAGTTTTTGATACTTGTTTAGCATATTATCTGCCCATTCTGGAATTCATTTTGAGAAAATATCTTGTTTAGTTCAGTCGGCCATTAATTGCCAAAAACATGTAGTGTTATTGAAACTAAAACAAAATAATGCTAGTGGAATGCCCAACGAAGCCTTTTACATATACTGTAAAATAAGTTAAATGTATCTTGTTAGAATATAAATAAAAAGGTCACAAAAAATATTCAGCTGACAATCAATCTTACGTGACCCTACAATGACAAAAACTAAAATGAGCATAACATATACCCTTAGTATTAGTCGGTGAACAACACTTCTTAAATCAGTCGTAAAGTCGTATTCTCCGAGCGAAAACGTTCGTCGGATTAGAGACGGTGATTGTCACTGCCTGTGTTTAACACCAAATCTTGGTGGAAGTTGAGTTTTAAATTGACAATTGAGGTAATTATGAACATCTGATTCATCATACAAAATTTGAGGTCATATGATGGGAGGTCGAATTTGTCCATCTTTATATCAGAGTGGGCAATGGGTTTATTCTGGGCTCTAAAACCCCCATAAAACCCATGGGTTTTTTGTACCCAGCCCACCCTTTATGAAATAGGTAAAATGGGTTTTTTATTTAACGCATACCTTATGCTTAAAGCATAGAGTATATATATCGGCGGTACCATTTAAATTCTCTGGGTTTTTTAATTTAATACATTAAACCCATTTTGTCCATTAAACCCATTTTACCCATGTGGGTTGGGTTTTATTTGTTTTTCCCGGCTAATATCCCACCCTGCTTTATATTAGGAAGTCCCTCTCAAGTAAACCAATTTGCGTACTGACTAGTATACCGATTCAAAACGAACCTCTTCTACGCTGAAAACGATTAATGGAGAAAAAACTAATAATGCTTTCGCTCTTTTAAAGGAAAGAACAGATAGATGACACATCAAATTTGTTGACAGCCGAAGTCAAGGAAAACCTTTTTTTTGTGAAAGCTCGTAACATGATGCTCGCTAATGGATCAAACGATGTTCATTTAGTGGCTACGCATAAACGGCCTGTTATAACACACATTTTTTACAGGATTCGCTACTTAGGGCTCAATCTCTACGTTACAGTTATGGGGAACAACAACTGGTTGGTTTTGGCCGATTCTAAGGATTCATCTACCAGGCAGGAATGGGGTCTGATTCCAACTAAAACTGATGGAGTGTACACAATAAAAAATCGAAATTTTCCAAATCAAATCGTTTGTTATGGCTCCATGCCGAAAGAATGGCATAACTGGGATAGATATAACGTAGCTCTTAGATTAAGTAAAAAAGCAACAAAGGACTGTGAGCTCTTCAAGTTTTATTTAATGAGTCAATTTCTTAATGAGCAGACCAAAGAAACAAGCATTGTATCATTTACATCTTCTACTGATTTTTATGTTTCAATATGCCCGCTTTGTACTGATTCTGACAATTGGAATCCACTTGTACTAAATGATAATAATGACGAAATAGCATATTTTTCTTTCGAAGCCGTTTCCTTGAATACTACTGAAGCCCCATTTAACATAACTTTTCAAGCTGTAAATGACGTTGGCAAAGCCAAAGTTGATACTTTATTTGATGAAGAATATCAAGGGTACGTAAGCCAAAAGGTCCAAAACATATCTGTAGATACCCAAACCATAAACAAGCGTATACAACTTCGTTACAAAAATTTTGACCGTAATCAGTATGAAAGCTTTTTTAGCATTGATCAAAATGAAAGTTTGTCCAATATTGCGAAGGAGTTCGCAAATAACATCAAAAATTGTAATTTTACATACCAGAATTCAGTCATAGAATGTGCTTTTTCCGAAGTTATAGATTTAATGTTGTTTGTCCCGCTTAAACCAAATGTTAACACCTCAGTTTTTGTAAAAATATACCAACACAGGTATAGTCTCTACGAGTTCACCGAAGACATTCTCTACCAAGCACACTGTAGTCGGCTAATTAAATGTGATCAAGGTTGGTGCGAAACCTTTGAGCAACTTCCTGCGGATTTCTTGAAGGAAGTTTTAATAGATGCCAGTTTAAAAGATGAATACATTAAAATTGAAAATTCAAGCCTTCTTATTCGACGTATTGGGTATATAAACGTTGTAAACGACGAGCTGGTTTCAATTGACCTAAAAAATGATTTAAGTAAGCTTTGTAGAGGACAAAATATGCTTACAAATATTGTCTCTTAATAGTCTTTCTCCTGGTCTTCATTAGATTTAAATTGTTGTTGCTGTTGTAATGCAAGTTTTGCGCCAAATTGTCATTCACCTAATGGTGGGACAACCGGAGTTATATTCATTTTTGTATGTGTACTAAGATTTATGTTGGCACATGATTGATTTATTTATTGATGATATGTATGACACGATCTAAAAATTTGCTATAAAATTGTATTCATGTACCAACATACTTTACTTTTGCCTAATTTGCGGTAACATATCAGTTCTTTGAAATTTAAATACATTGCACTGTACTTCGGCATTGATAATCAGTTGTACTTTTGACCACCTTGTGCGACATTCAACCATGACAAGTAAGGATTTCTGTAATATCTATTGCCATAATTTCGGCGCCTATTTATTCCATTCCTTTTTCCAAATTTTTGTTCACACATTCTTTTTTGTACTACCTTAAGACATTAAAAGTTCAAAGCTGCAGTTAGCAGTAATCACTACCGTAACAAGTTCAAGCCCAATAGGTAGCCAATATTTTATCAGTAAAATGAGAGATTGGTGAGTGAATTCAAAAGTGTACAATTGTCACATTTGTTGTATTAACCGGTCGCACTTCAAGAAAAAAAATATTTGTGTCATTAATATATCTAAAATTGTTCACTATTAACTGGTGGCTGTAGACATATATGTTTTTAACGGCATTCCCACAAAGTATCTAAGTCCGCTTCCATATTAAATGGGCCACCAGCCGCAAAATTGGCAAAAAAATATAATTTTCCCCCATTCCTTTAATCGCGAGAATCATTTAAAAGGTTGAAAAATTATAACGTGAAGGGGCTTGCCTAAAGGTCATGGAATAATTCGACTCGTGCAGCCCAGTTACCACTGGTCCTCCATCACCATTATAATAAACATAAAGTCATGGCATGAAATTTCCAATTGTTCAAGTCTTATGAACCATGGCTTTGCGAAACAAAGTACTTGGATGCTATCGAGGGAAATGAATGTCTTAGTAAATAAACTGGCAAACCAGAAACCTCAACTTCTTAATTTTTATTCCCAAATAATTGGCTTCAAAAATTGTTTCATCGGGTTACTGGAATCATACAAAATATTGGAACGCCTATAATTATTTCATATATTTTAAAACTTGACTGACTTTTTAAAGAAAAACATAAATACTGGTGTAGCATTTGTGAACTGTCTGATTATCTTAACCTCACCAGGGTGGAAATAATTAAAGGTAATATGTTTTATACTGAGTGGATATGTTCATTAAAAATTAAACTGAAGATCACTAGGCTCGTAGTTGTGTAATGAAAAGTTACGTCTCGAAAAGTAAATAAGCTGAGCTGAATTGCATAAACTTTAACAATCCTTCATTGGCTATTTGTAAAATAACAAACACATGCCACAAAATTTGGTGACTTCTAGCTAAATCGTTTCAAAAGCTTGAAAGTCTTTGCCTTGAACGTTGCCGTGCCTTGGTATGGCCAGTCCGTCAGAGATGTCTCGAATATCAAAACCAAAACCGTTTGTCCATTCATATATTCTGAAACCCGTAAGTCTAGTCCTGAATTGCAGTTGGTCAATCCTATTGCATCAAATAGACAAATAAATCCTCCCAGAATTCTGTAATCAGCTTTGTCAAAGTTTATAATATGCTGAGTTGATTGCAGAGAATTGCATGACACAATTATTTCGCCGCGATCGTCAAAAAGGAAAGGTTTTTTTCGTAATTCCCTTGTAAGTACTTAGATGCCACTTTTCCAAGAATGAGAAGTATGTAATGTCCACGTGAAATGTAATATAGATTCGTTGGTGTTCTGAAAGGAGCTCTCTCATTTCAATTCTGTAAGAACACGTTATTCGTGGAGAAATTTTGAATTTTAAAAATTGCAAGTCGAATGTGCACCAAGAGCTACCTTAGAAAACACTAATGACAATACAGGGTGCAATGATAATTTAGGCGTAATGATCGAAAATCTAAAAATAATTACTGGAGGTGAGCTGGAGGTTACATTTATGAACATTTTCGAATGAAATTTGGTACGATTGTTTCTTGGATAATTCTCCAAAGTTTTCCTATGTAATAAATTTGTTCAAATTTATTTTTTTGAATGTACATCGCTAGCTAAATCATTTTGAACAAACTGGTGAAAATTTCACTGTGCTACGTTATTATTATAAAAATTCGAATTTTGAAAATCGGACAGAAACGCCTTCTGGAGAATTATCCAAGGAACAATCGTGCCAAATTTCATTCGAAAATGTTCATAAATGTAACCTTCAGCTCACCTCCAGTAATTATTTTTAGATTTTCGATCATTACGCCGAAATTATCATTGCACCCTGTATTGTCATTAGTGTTTTCTAAGGTAGTTCTTGGAGCACATTCGACTTGAAATTTTTAAAATTCAAAAATTTTCCACGAGTAACGTGTTCTTAAAGAATTTAAATGAGAAGGCCCAAAGGTCCTAATTGGTAAGCGGTAAGACTTCATTGACACGGTAGTTCCTGGATACACTACCAGATTGTACTTCCAAGCTGTAACGTGTGCAAGAAAGGTGGATAGATGGCTAACTGTGGTATATATATTTTGGCTTCCAAACTGTCTAGTCAAATATTTTCTTGGTTTGGTCTGTGACACCCTAAAGCAAAAAAGGCTGAAGCTCTAAAGACCTGCATGCGAATGCCAACTCCTGGCATTATTTAACGAGTTTGGTTAAAGATCGACCAGTGTAGTTCCCCTTATACATCAAACCCCTTACTTCCATCGCACATAGTTTTATGGCTAACCCAGCCATCGTCAACTTGTTTAAGTTCATTTTTTACACGAAAGAAGCCACCACTTTCCGATTGGCCTTTTTTTGTAGTCAGTACCGTAGCTCAACAGAGTCTAAAGGTATGCATGGTATGGATACAAGATATTTTTGGTGTGATTTCTGTGTCTGCTACATGCGCTTTTACAGTTTCGAAAACAGAAGCTGAATAGCATTTGCAGGGACATAATTTAACTTTGTTCCGACATTTTCGATTGCAAGGTCAGCTTTTGAATTGATTTGCCCTTCCAGCCTGAGCTTAATCCTTGTTCTGGAAAACTCCAAGTACTCAGAATCAATACCAGGAATATTACACTCTATTGGGCTTGTATCGGTGATTGTTGAAGTGGGATGATACTCGAGCACAGAGGGCGAGTTTACAGATACATCGTAGCCTTGTTCCATAAATACGTTAGTCTCGGAGCGGACATAAACCTTCATTGCACCTCTCTTTGACATTTTTAAAAGTAGTCGGGAGCTTCAAGTTTCTTAGATTTGCGTTTGTGTTGGGTACAGCGTACGCTTTCTTGGTTTAATACGTCTTCTTTTAGGACCTATGCCTGACAGATTTATTTATACGGTTTCGAGACCAAGAAAACTATTAAGGACTCAATAACAAAAAAACGAAATACTACGTAGGTCAAAGTTCACCGGAAGTGTGCACTTGGTCAACAAAATAAAACATTAACTAATTCTCAACGAAGGCCTCTAATCGAAAATAAACAAATGCCCTTACCGGAATATAAACAAGACAATTGAACTATTCCAAAGTCCTTTGCCAAAGTCCATAGTTCACATTCCGTTGGAATAGCTTTATTAATTCAAATTTTGAAAAAAGTCTTTTGGAACGTTTACGTGCTAAAAAAACAAGTTTATAGAATTATATTTTTTTGTTTATAACCAAGAGATAGTCAAAACTTCCATCGCTCTTGTTTTAACAAAACTACTTAGTCAAATCAATAATGGCAGATAAATTTAAAGTTGTACCCAGTGAGCTTTATAAAGAGTTTAAAGAATTCCTTGATACAAAACGCACCACAAACAATTACATTTCGTTGACGCAAAGTGTAGCAACAAAGCAAATTTTGAAAGAACAATTTAAACAACCCATTCATTTAAACGAGCGTTTTAAGGGAGCCCTCACATCAGCGTTCCGGCCGGGTATTTACCAGGTGGGAAATATACTGGGAAATAACGGTATTTTGTATCCAGCATTTTTTTGGTTTTAATGGGAAATGAAATGGGAAATATGGGAAATGAAGTGTTACCAGGACAGCAAGACTGCTGTCTGATACGAGCACACGGTATTCAAGTGTGAAGTGGTACAACAACAGGCACAACAAAGGCAAGCAGTGGGAAGTGGAACAGCAGCCGCTTTGAAAAAAACATGTAATGCTGAATGACTGCCCAACCAAAACAAAAAACACACAATTCGTTTCACCAACGTTTTTTCTTCTGTGTAATGTAGTTTTGAATGGGGAAGAATCAATTTGAAAAATATGTCAAAACACCCGTTTTTTGTTGGTAATTATTTATTTGTGTATCAGTAGCAGCTTAGTGCGCCAACCCAGTTAATTAATTTTTAAAGCATCCTTGTGCTACTCTAAAATAGAGGTAATTTTATAGAACCAATTAAATTATTATCTCAAAATCAATTTTATCAACTTATATCACACACTATGAGCTTTTATGTTTTTAGAAATGGATGAAGACCCACGCTATTATCATGTATGCAACTAGATTTCAGAAGAATCTCGGGTGGAACACGACGACGAAGATAGTGACAATTTGACCTTGGAGGAGTTTTCAGTTACGGATTTCACCTCACCTTACTTCATGGATGTTTCCTTTGTTCAGTACAAAAACTCCAGTGATCCCCCCTCTCCACATTCAGTAATATCTGAGTCCTCACTGGTGTCCACTCCCACTCTCTCAGCGGACCTACGACACCATCAGCATTAAGCATAACATCGGGATCCAGGGCACCATCTTCAGTCATCACGACTACATGGTCAGTCACCCAGAATCACCCACCAGTCCTCACGACACCAACATCAGTCCCCACGACACTATCGTCAGTCACCACGACACCATCATCATTTGCCACGACACCATCGTCAGTCACCACGACACCATTATCAGTCAACCTGACACCATCATCTCTAGTCCCTGGGACACCGTCATCAGTCACCCCGACACCATCATCAGTCACCAACACACCATTATCAGTCACCCCGACACCATCATCTCTAGTCCCGGGGACACCATTATTAGTCGCCACGACACCATCAGTCAGCATGACACACCAACACCAATTAACTTGACACCACCAGCATTCCCATCTTTAATTCCACCAGGATTATTGGTACCAAATGTCACTTCTGACCCACCTTCACATAACTTGTCATCAGCTTCCATGACGACGCCACCAAATACCCTGACAACATCATCAGGCTCGACTTCTTTGTCATTATCCAGTGGGACACCAGACTCCACGTCTAACATTAGTGTGTCCGGTTACCACGGATACTGGTGCAGTTGCAGCTTCAAAAAGTCTGGCAATAGTTCTTGGTTCTTATCAAGACAAGGCATACAGTCGAAAGCGAAATTTAATGCAGCCAACTGGTTCTAGGACATAAATTTTACAATGTTATGCAATACATTTTTTAATTTACCTATTTAACTAATAGTGTTTTAAAAAATTAAATTCATTATTTTTATACATATAATAATAAAGATGAGTTAATGTTTTTCTGTAATGCAACTACAGGTTCTGTAAGTTGCTGCTGAGTTTACCTTTATCAGTTTCAAATAAAGTTACAACACCAGTAGATAATTTTTCTTCTCGATGAATTTTAACGTTTTTTGACATTGAAATGCTAAATATTCTGAATAATGCTTAATACAAATCTGTTAGGTGTATGATTTACCCGTGCAATTTTCATTTCCCAAAAGTTCCCATATTTCCCATATTTACCACCATTTCCCAGGTGGGAAGCAATTTGGCATTTTAGAGTGGGAAATAAGGAACACTGTCTCACATCCTTAAGAGGTTGAACTTTGCCCTCTGAGGTAGTTTTTGAGGGTTTTCTTACAAACAAAACTCGCACCCTTTGCATCGTATTAAATCCCTGCAGGACAAAGTTCAGCTTACCCTACAGGGAATTCAAATAATACTGTCTATGTCTTGCTCGTGTATTAGCATGTAATTATTCAAAAGCGTTGAGTCAGCCAGCCAGTATTGCTTTCATCATGTTTTACCTGCCGTGGTACAGTCTGTGGATGCTTGTTATAGGTTACTGCAAGTGCAAAAACTGCATAATTGTAACAGGTACTACAATTATCTTTTTACACAACAGTTGATTAATTGAGTGGATAATGTTGTAAATGGATGATTACACTTTAAATATTTGAAAACTACAATTAAATACCTACCTTAGTTCAATTGCTGATTTATTAGGTTTCTCCAAAACAACTTTTAAGATTGGTGAAAATATAGGCGAAACCACATTAAATATGGACATTTTAAATTGAATTCAATTGAATTTTCGATTACTCTCATTATTATATTTGTTAACCAGTTTGTCACAATTCCTAAGCCGATAGACGATTCCTTGGATAGCCTTGCTGAAGCCTTTAATATGGGTTTTGAAAAAAAGAAACAGATTATTCCCGCCCCTTGAAATAACTCTGTTTTTGCGATAAAAACTTGTTGGGAATATAGACAGGTAACAAGAAGGACCTGACGCTTCAGCGTCAATCGTCCGGAGATCCCCAATCCAATGTTGCCAAAGATGGGATTATTAAATCTCCAGGAATGCAAAATATATGCCAATAAAGACAAATGCTAAATGCTTTCTCCAAGTATGAGTAACAAATAGGCTTTTATTAGTCGCGTACACCTACCAGTCTCCCGATAGGCCGCTCATGGCACGCAGAAACAAGTTGTGCTTCTGCTACCGAAACAAGAATGAATAACTTGCCACAAACGACCACTATTTATACTTAGAAATTATAACAATCAGACAAAGAAAACAAAGGCAACAATACCGGTCAAAGTTCATACAAAATATTCTTCATGAACACCGGAAATACTTTAAATAATATGCGCTTCAGTTTTTAGAACAACGACTAACAAAGAAAAACACTGAACTGCGCAGAAAACAAAAATCTACTATAAATTTCATAAAACTTATAATAATATCCCTTCGATATTATTCAGATAACCAATCCCCAGAACAGACGGCACACGATTAATATACACTTATTACAGCCTCTTTAGATTGAAATTGAATTGGGATCAACTTCTTAAAGATCAACGTCATCCTCAAAATTACAACACAATTGGGAGTTTAGTGTAGTTGACAGGTCCACGTCTTTTCTGGTGCTAATATTAACTCTTACATTAAAATAGGGAAATATTTGTTAGTTCATACAGGACTCAGTAATTTATTACATCGACCCCGCTGAATATAGTCCAATTTTCTCTTCTTATCAAAATTCAAATTTTCAAGAGACAGATTATTCAACTCAACATTCATCTCACTGTAATGCGTGACATTGTAGTTATGATTTAGTCCCTTTGAGACTTAACAAAAGGAAAAAAAAACATTTTGAACATAGTAAATAAGTTGTTTATGAGATGATATCACGGGAAATATTGTGACAAGCGAAACAATGAAACAACTAATTCCAAGTAAATACTTAATCTTGGCTTACAATGAGCTGTAATGTTTTTCGTTATTGCTCTTGTTTGTTTTGTGTTTACAATACTTCTTATGTCTGGTGGTGACTGACGGATACAAATTTTAAAGGGTTTAAACATGTATTAAATATTGCAAAACTGAATATATTTAGAGCAAAAAATTAATGGGATCAAACTGTATTTAATCAATTTAATTGATGTAAGATTACATTGAGATCTCATTTAATATTTATTAAAAAGATAAATTGTTATCATAAATAAAGTGACTGATGACAGACAGACTATATCATTGCTACTTCCCGGACAATTTTTCTAGTAGTTTCTTTAA
>JAQFZH010005098.1:0-11018 GCA_034695485.1 Entomobrya nivalis
TTTTTATGGGGGAGTACCTCAAATACAACCACTTCACAGCATCCAACGATTTCACTCATTCATAACTTTAATATAATATTGAATATAACATTATGATTTCAGAGTTTTTTCGTTTGTGCTTCATGTGATCATATTCATGATCGACGAAGATCAGCGTTAAAGCAACAGTACATAATAATTTTTTTAATCAAATGGAAATAGAACTGTGCCTTAATATCAAATCGTACACAATATGCTACTCTAATGCAACACCAAATGACCTCCCTTACCCAATATACTTCTTTTGTCGTGAAGCTCATTTTTTGGGATTCGCATAGAAGACCATACATGACATTTAAAAACGAGAGGTAATGGTGATAGTGATAATATTAAAAGCATACCGGTAAGTTGATGTTGTTATTCCAGGCGTCATTGTGATGGAAAACGGAGGCCAAAGGTTAATTGTATTGTGACCTGGACAGCAAGCACCAGGTGCAGCAGCAGCAGCAAGGTTTGGATTCCTTCCTGGAAGACAATCCAAATGAGGCTGTTTTGCTGTGTGCGTATCTCCGTCCCAGCTAGCATTTCCTGTTCTTTTTATTCCATGAGCCGTTTCTGCCTGTAAATCATTTAAAATGGATTTTTTTTTGTAAAAAAAATTATGGCTAAATTTTCTATTCAAGCATTACTTAACGATCGCAGTTTGCAGTACAGAATCGGTTTTAGACAAGTATTTTCATTCACATTTGACTTCTGTGCTCATTGTATTTGTAAAAAAGAGAGAATTGTATGGAAAATACCGTAAATGTACAGCAAAACGTTTCAAAAATTAAACCGCTGAATAATGGGATGGCTGGATAAATACAACTTTGAAGTTTCGCATAATGGGCAAGAGCATTCCAAATCCGAAGGGTGTAAAAACTTTAATTACTTGACGGCCATTGATTGAAGATATGTACCACTTTCATGCTAGTAAAGACTGACTTTTTAAAAACAACGTTACCGTAATTTTGTGTTTGCATTTAGTACGTCTCTGGCATCTCGACAGTTTGATGTAATATGAGCACTTGTCATTATCATTGCTCAATGAAGTTGAGGAAGCGACTGGTAATGGGGTGTATACCTTTTCAGAGTGCCTGTGTCGACTTTCTTTATGACTTCCAGGCGTCATCGAGCTTTTACCCCTGAGCTCACGGTGACGCTGGATCATGTACTTTTCCATTTCTTCATTGTGTCTAAAAAATTAGAAATTCAAGAATGACTTCCATTAAATATTCATACATAAAAAAGAGAAAGGAAAATACATCAAGAAAAATTAAAATTCTGAGCCATTTAGACCAATCATTGCATTTGACTTATTGTAATATTTTTTCCTAAATTTTCAAGTAAAAGGAGATTATTCACCTGCTTAATCTTTCTTCAGTCAACGGACTAGCGCACAGATCTCGGTCGCCACTTTCATTGTCGTTACTGCCACTGCCACTGGAAAGCCTTACAAAATGAAAACATATAATTTCTATCGTAAGTGGAGAAGTCTGAATATAACTTGTCATTTCACAATACACATATTTTGTGAAATTATATTTTGAGGGACATTTAAGGTTTAAATTACACACCTAATATTGGAGCCAGAGCTGTAATCAATGTTTGGAGAGCCTTTACTATCCGAGTCGGACGAACGATTTGCAGACTGACTGGTCTCCATTTTGCTGCTTTCTTCAGACTCATTCGAACGTACCGTTTTGGGCTGACTCTGGAAAAACCTATAAGATAAAAAACACAGACCAATTGATTAATTAAGTAGATAAAGCTTAATTTTAATTACGCGGGGATGTAATTCTTTCAATGTTTCATTTATTTAAAAACAAATTACGTTCACCAATAAATCATTCACATTCGAAGTAGCATTTAACAAACCTTTCTATGTTTTCCCTGTAATTAAGCTGGTTATAGCTCGGCGGTGTCTCCGAGCTTTGGTTACTACCAGATTGGTCATCATGGTGTGGTGAAATTTCTCCAAGCATAACGGAATCTCTTTCCATTACGGAAAACATGCCACTACATTGAGAACCCGATTTATCGGAATTCTCAGTTTTAGCCATACCTTCCAATAAGCTTTCCATCAAAGCTGCCAAATCTTTTCTGCGACGAGATGATTGTTGTCGCAAAGGATCAGAAAGACGTCTTGTGACAGTCTACAGATTTTTTTATAGTTGATAGTAAAAGCAACAGAGGAAAAAACAAACAAAAGAGAATGGAAATGATTGAAGATTAGCGGTCGTTCATACCAATGCTTTTTCGTTTGGTTAAAAAATTCAGACATACTTTGTTGGCTCTCTTTCTAACCTCTGTTAATAGCCTCTTAATTTCGCCTTGAAAATCTTTACTTGCGTCCAGAATCTCATCAGGCATATTTTTCTTGCAGTCCTCCTCATTGGTCGGTTGCATGAAAACATTGGGATTTCCCGGGCCCTTAAAACAACAAAATCGTATTTGACGTTTATACCTGTGTTTTTACTAATTAAAGCCCTTTCCTGTACATAGAGGTCAAAGAAAATGGTTCATTCATTACCTTTATAACCCGGTGCTGCCCTATGACAAACTCCAGTTTCCAACTCCAAGGATTTATAAAACATGACCAATCCGTTTCCAACATGGCAAACGTTCCATTGTAAACTCGAAATCTATATGGCTTACTTCTGAATGGCTTCCCTTGCTCTTGCATCACTATTTCATATTATTTTAAAATCATAATTTAATGCAATGAAATATTCCTTTCAATTTATACTGCTATGAATCCAAAATACGTACCTCCATCATAAATATCCTTCATTAAACCCATATCTTCAGGATGATAATAATCCAACACAGAATTGCCAATCAAATCTTGCGGGAGATGACCTAAATAGTTTATCGCATCTGAATCCATATGCCCAAAATGGCAGCTTGCGGAGTGGCGAGTCACAAACTTTGCTGGATTTACTGGTATCTCATCCGGATCTGTTATGGCATTCGGTAAAATATCATCAATTTATGTAAAATATATGCTATAAAGGACATTTAGATTAGTAGAGTTTTTACACATCTATCTACATACATTGGTACGCAGACTTGATCCGATTTGCAACAATCACAAGATGTACTGTGGTATTTGGTGCGTAAGAAAAGTTCGACTTTTTGGAGGAAATTCCAGCAGATGCAGGAGAAGCACCTGAATCGGATCCATTCAGTAATCCAGAAGCAGGGGAGGAAACGTTGTTTGAATTTTCCTCATCTGTTCCAACTTGTCGAAACGACGACTCATCCATATTTTTTGTGGAAGTTGGAGCACTAAATGCAGCTGTGCCCACTCCATCCTTTTGACTTGACTCTACCTTTTTTAGTGTCATTGTCAGTTTAAAAGGATAATAGTTTATGCTTTTATCCACTACCCCAAATCCAACAGTTTTCAGTCCACGGTACTGACGCAATCTGCAGTAGAATGGTTCTGATTTAACTTTGGCAGCTCCTAAACAAAGTCATATTTCAGATGAAACCAAATCATTATAAGGCTTCAGGGAAAGTTTAATATTTCACTTTCTACGCATCATGGTGTTCCTTTCAAAATATAAATACTAAACCAGAAATACCGTTTTTATGTAACTTGTGAAATAAATACTATCGTCATAAGTAGCATTCATTTCCATATACTGTTTGTATAATCTCCGAATTTCACAACTTTTCCTGTAAGCTTTGTGACTTATTTTTAGAAAGCTATAAAGAGAAAAGTGGATTTTACCTGTATTATTTACGTTCGCGTTTGGGCCTTGGCTTTGCTGTTGCTCACTCATGGGAAAGCTCATGCCACAAGTAATGTGACTTGCGAAAGCCATTCGGTCTTTAGGATGAACAAAATCAATAAAGCTTCGTCCCACAAGCATATCCTTAGGAAAACCTAGGATGTCAGAAATGGTTGGTGTGATGTAAACGACAATCCCATCGTCCAACGACACCACAGTAGCAAAAGTATCCTGTAATTTGAAAGATGTGATGTGTTAACAAAATTTTGTTTAGTGTTTAGTTACATGCATCGCGCGGGTGCTTTTTTATGCAAAAAGAGAAAACACGGGGGAGTATATTATGTGTGAAGGAAGTGCTTCCGCATAGCAAAATGGGATCTTAATTTTCATATAAAGGAAAGTATCCAATATGATCATGGATCATAAAATTATCATATTGTGAAATCATGACATATCTAGTCAACACGAACAAATACGATGCGTGATTATTTTATGCGCTGAGTTGTCTACAATCACGTTGTATAGAACGAGGGATGAAGTCAAAGGCGTAAGTAATAATATTGTGTCAAGAATGAGAACGTTGTGCAACTCAATCGATCGATAGAAAGAAGAGAGTGAAAAAGACTCATTATATCTTACCTCATTACTGCCATCGACTTGAATATCATTAGAAAAATATTCTTGCCAGTTTTCCCCTGGTACAGTGCCGATTTCATCATTCCCTTCATTTGTCTCTGGGTCTGAATTAATTAGATGATCATAAAAAATCATAACCATAAAATCTTTCAGCTCATCTCACCCTCACCATTCATTCTTTTCAATGAAAATGCTTGAAGCGTAGTTTACAAGCGTTATATGAGTTAGCGTTTCATAACATCATATCATCTGAAAGTTTGAAAATATTTACGAACCTTGAATTGGCTTGTGAAATTTTTTCATGCAACTCAAAGCATGGGTCAGAGCGGCCATTTGTAGAGCCTTACTGTCATGCGTGCTAGATGCTTTACTTCCAGGCGACATGATTTGCGATTGGCTTATTTGCTGCTGAGATCCACTCGGAGTGTTTGCTGCATTTCCCGAGTTGTTTCCACTTTGGTCTATTGTTTGAGACAAGCTTCCTGACTTATTGGAATCCTTGGTCGTTTCAGAAGTTAAACGAACATCAACCTTTTCCCCAGCCGATAATTTACGGTCACTTTTCTTCTTTTTCCCTTGTCGCTTTGTGGAGGCCCCTTGACTCGGGGATGCGGAAGTACTATGTGACTGACATTCCGTACTAATAACATCAATTATGGAAGTGCGTTATATACTTTATTAACTCTGATCGAGTTGTTTTATTTGTTTTCAAACAATAACAATTCTTTTGCTTACATTGAAACTGGGGCATTGGGATGCGGTGGATAGGCAGTACTGCTCTCACTTGAAACGGAACTCTCATGAGATTTACTGCTTCCGGAACTATAATGAAATATAAAGTAGTCCATGAATGTTTACTCAGGAATATAATTAACTTTAATGATTTAATTGTCTCAGAGGGAGCTTACATATCCATGCATCTACAAACTGTGCAAATGTTTATTTTTCTTACGCTCACACTTTTCATCTTGATACGCTAGATCCATGTTCTTTATATTTATTTAACTACACAACTTTCTTTCTTGATCTAAAGATGATGATCTTGATGAAACCCTGCGCTATTTTTTCGTAATACTTGTTACTTTCAAGTTTGCATGATTGCAAGATTGCATACTTGACATAGTTGGTATACACACTTCAAATTTCAACAAGATCATAAAACTGTACTCATTCGTTTGAAATCGGCAATCAACAATATTTTATGCAATCATCAATCAACCACTTTCAGTTTCACCAAAAATTCGGTAGAGTAGTGTATCTTGTTTGTAAACGTCGTTTCGCTATAAAAGCTCGGAATATCATCGAACGCATCAGAAACAAAATTTTGTTGTTCTTAAATGCGTATTTACAAAAAAATTACAATGTAAATAACGAATCAAGGACTCAAGTTAAAAGAACTTCACGCTATCTTATCATCCAATAGCCTCAGATTTCTACCATATAATACGTTTGAATACCCGAAGTCTAACGTAACAAGTAACATAAACAAAAACTATTGAAATATGAAATATGAAAGGGGAGAAAGCGTAAATAAAGAAGCCCAAAAAATGAAGTATGCATGTTGCTGAATGAATATCCCAGCTTCCATACACTGCTCATCTAATAATCGAAAAACAATGGAACAACAGGCAGGCATCCTGACGAACCGAATTAAACCGTTACTTTTTTCTGCGACGTAATAAAGCTAAGCTAAGCTACTAATGAGATCGATCAATACTTCATACTTGTTCGTTCACTTTCATGCGCTAGTTTTACATGGAGTGATGCACTTTTTTGATTACAGGATTTTTTTTTGTTAGGGAGAAGCTTATGAAAAATGATGATTCATCTGTCTCCAGTGGAGGAGAAAATGAGGAATTCTTTCCTATTATTTCTAGTATGAATGTATATTTCATTATTTTTTCAGTTGATTTTTTGTAACATCGTTTTCATATGTAACGGTCTCACATCCAAACTTGCATGATCAAAGCGTACACTTTCCTCACAATTTTCCCAACTTTTACTAACACTAATATGCATACATAGGTTCTTACTTGTACTTGTGCTAATTTTTGCCAAATTATGACCAAATTGTGTGGGAATGCTCTGTAACACTTTCAAATTGTGTGGGAATACTCTGTAACACTTTGCCTCTCGAGACAACAGAACACAACTAAAATAGTTACCTGCGCTGCGTAGACTTATTAGATCCATATCCGGAATCTGACGCAATTTTGGGATTAACTGAGCTTCCCACTCGTTGCTGCTGCTGCTGCTGCTGATCCCCTGATTCATTCATCTTGATTGCCTGTAAAGATAAGATAAAGATTCATTCATTAATGAAATATCGTTTATTAATAGTATTGTAAACAAACTTAGAAAACTGTACAAAATAGTACTAAAGATGATTAAATCTATATGTACGAAATTTAATAACTCCTGATTTAGAAACTTATTTTGAATCTAACAATAAACCAATTCTAAAAACGTTCAATAGAAAGTGAAGATAATATTCATGTTTAATATTCGGATTAAATTCCCATAAAACCTAATAGCTTGACGCATATCATTTTCTTTTCTCCACTCATTTTTTTTTACTTTCACTCCAATTCTAAAAATATATTGTTTGTATTGTAATATAATATGCGGTTGGTTTACAGAGTGTAAACGTCATTGAAATATTTACGGAAAATAAAACTACATGAAATCCACCACTACCCACCACATCCAAATATCCTCATTCTTGTAAAACTGAATAAGAATTTATTTGTTGGTGTTGCAAACTGTGCGTTACGTATATCTCAAGGCTAGTCATTTACCTTTTCCTGTTCAAGGATAAAATCTACCCCCGCGATCAATACGTAACTGCGCACTTACTGCACCCTGAAACTACTGTTAGGGATGGCTGAATAACGTTGCAAAACCCGCTGTACCGTACCCACAGCGAGTCGTCAAATGATTCTTAAGAGTGAGGCTTTCGTATTATTTTCAAAACAGAAATACTACACTGTCAACAGTAGGTTATCAATGGTAGAAGCATTATTACTCTCCCCTTCTAATTTTATCCATTATATCAATTAATATGAATGCTGCTTTGAGTCTATTTCTGTACTACATTCTGATTCGCAATTTTCTACAAAAACTTGAATGTAGCCAAAGTGTAAACTTTAAGATACATGTATACAAACTGTATAGCGGAATGACGTTGGAAAGGGCAGTTTTTTACGTTCTTCTACTCGAAGTTGTCAACAGGTCAGGTTCTTTTATAACACTTTCGCACTAATATGAAACACGGTAATTATGTTTTCTTACATATTGCGATTGGGAACATTTTTATTTCAAGTAGGCATTTTTTTCTCTTTCGTAGTAATATCGGAAGTAATTATAGGAAAAACCCCCGTGTTTGATAAAAAAACGAAGGATAAAGAATATAAAGAAAAACGTCTACGTGAGAGCTCATTTTAATAGTATTTCATGTCTTTTTTTGTTAACCCACATGTAGAATAAATGCTCATAGAGAACAAATTTTTAATCTTTGAATCATGCGTATAAGAAACGATGTGCCAACGTGTTACAAAAATAATTTAAGTTCAGGGACCTTGTAACAAAATGCTGTATAAATTGTCTTATTCCGTGAATGGAATTTACATGTATTCTATTTAGCAACATGTGAAGGTAGTTTTAAAATAAAGCAAGATTTGATATTTTAGTGAAGAACAGTGTCTTTGAAACAATCGAAATGACGTGATTGGTCTGTACCTTCCTTATTAATATTCTTTCAGGTATGTAACCACATAATAAATACACAACGCACACGCATTCAATCATCTATATTCCATTTATTTTTATGCATGAAACATTTCATTACACATAAAAAATTATGAAACGTCCATGTACTTAGATAGTTCTTTTCAAAGTTAGCATATTAATTTCTTCTCGATATACGTGATAGCTTTGAAGTTGGTACAATCTTTGAAATACAAGACGTTATCGCTATTAAAAAGCTTTTGGAATAATACATCAAAATAATTCATAAGTTCGTTGGTATGAGCAGTAGTAGCGAAATAATATCCACATCCGTCTTTCCCAGAATAAATGAGAAAAATATGTCTTTTGAAATAAACAATAAGGAATTGCCTTTCTCCTCTTCTTCGACGTAGGTAATGCTAATTTTTATTTCCGAAGTAGACGAACACGAAGGGCTCATGTAACTTTTTTGGCAGACTATCGCTTTCTTTACCTTATTATTTCGTCGTAAATCTATGCAAACATGTATATTTTTATCTTTTTGTGTATACTAAGATATTTAATTTAGCTTAAATATAAATACATAGTGAAACTTGATATCAGAAGAAAACGGAAAGAGCGATCAACATTCCGAAACCTTTTATTACAAATAACTTATACATGACATTCGGAATCTGAGATATCAAATTTAATAATATGTATTTTTAACCTTTCTGAGTACATGCTTATACTAATTTCTTCTATAAAAACATGTATCGACAAATTTCTTGAAACCCGATATGTGACAGAAATAAACCCTAAAGTAAAAATAAATATAATGATTGAACCGCAGATAAAAGTTTACTTTATTTGAAGATATGAGATAGAAATATGAACTCTTATAAAATGGTTAAAAAGTATTAGAGTATGACGGTTGACTGGCTCTATTTAGATTTTATTCAAACAAATAATGCATTCAACCTATTAGGGTGTCGTTTGACTTTTTAAGATTTCGATCTAGACTAAACTATGAACACGTTTAAAATGCAGAGCATAGAAATGCCATTCGCTGTTTTGCATATATTGTTCTTCGAACCCCGGAATCAGTTGTTTTTGTAAGTTACGTTTTCATGGACTGCAGCTGAAGTTTGAATCAAGGCTCAATTAAAATCAAATCAAACACTTTTATCTATATGCTTTCTTGCACTGCGAAGCGAAATTCTACGCTGACATGATCAAAAAAATTGTACTACTTGGGACGTGAGGTATGGTATTTTGCAATAGATTATGTTGTAAGGAATAGCTTGGTCGTTGTAGGTTGTGACGACGCTTGTACACATAATAAATACGTATATGAATTTAGCATAAAGTGGGCGTTTAAGGATATTAACTGGAGCATAGTAAATCGATCGTTCATTCTATTTATTCTAACCCATTTCAGTAGGGAACAATTTGACCAAAAATCAGACTACAGTTTAGAAATAAATGACATAAACATTTACATGCTTTATCGATGCCATCATTAAAACGTACTTTCAATCAAAAAAAATGGTTAAACGGAAGGCATTCATACAGCCTATTCTTAATTCGCAAGATATTCTTAGTGGCAGGAAGTGAATAGAAACTTCGTTAAGACATGCAAAGAAATGGTATACGATTTTTTACAAGGTCCGTTGGGTTTGTCTCTTAGACTAACGGTACAAAGTACAACGGCTCGTAACGTTCCATTTGGGATTGCAAGTGCACATCTCTCTTAAACTATCAGTATAGGGAAGTGGGTACTGGGGGAACATAAAACCTAAAGATATTTAATTAATTGAAGGTATTTTTGTTCGGCGGACTCGAAGAATTATTTTGTTTCATGAATTAAAAAATATATCGACTGTATTTTTACTGCTCGTTCTCTGCTTTTATTTTTATGTATAACAAACTGCAGACAATGAACCGTTTATGGAAGCGCATACACCTATTTTTAGGAATTGTATTTAGTGGATTTGGAAATTTTTCTTAATCTTTACTCATATGTAAAAATAATACAGTAAATCATCTGGCTAGAAATACGATATGTGCAAATGAAACTGGTAGAAAAATTGTTTAAATACCAAAATATAGCAAAATAGAACAATTCCAGGTAGTATCCCAATTATTAACGTACTGAATGTGTAACGAAAACTCGATATCTAATATTTTGCAATGTTTTTCCCTTATACATTATACTGTTTAAGTAGAGCTTCTGAGGTCATTAATTTTTGAGTTTTTTTTTTGTGAAATTCATATTAGCTTTCAACATTTGTATGTAAAAATACATTCTATTGCTTTTTATGTTTTTCTTGTGAAATCAGTTTGTTTGATTATAGTTATGAAATAAGAGATTCAATTACTCACCTTATATTTGCTCCGACAATCGAATAATCCTTGAACTCCGTATTGCCAATTATATTAGTAGATTTGTCACTTAGGCTTTTCCGAAAAATAAAAAAACAGAAATAAATGTAGATATATTGCCTTAAGCACTGTGAAAATACTTAGTCAGGTTTTCAACAGCGTAATTAGTTGCAACACAATTTTAATTGGCGCTTTTTACTTGTATATTTTTATTAGGCTTTAATAGCTTTAAAAGTGTTAAAGCGTAAGTGAACTTGTAGCTGTATAGGTAACTGCATTAAAATGATGAAGCAGCTAAAATCTGAACCAGCCAAACCTAAGCTACTTCAAAAACTGAAACCATATCTTTATTTGTCCATGTGAAAACTTTTCATGTAGGAAATGCCGATGACGAGCCACAATCCGACACACAAATCAATGAAGCTAGGCAATGATCATCCACAATCTACACGCCTTTAATTGGCTTAGATTTTTCTTCACCGAAATATAAATTAGATTTGGTAAGTTGTGGCTTGTGGCTCTACAAAACTGCTA
>JAQFZH010005099.1:0-11015 GCA_034695485.1 Entomobrya nivalis
AAATGGCTGTTTTCGTTTCGACTAGAAAAATTTCGACAAGCATTTTTCGACAAGGGGTAACACTACAAGAGGCTTTTTTGACATATTATACAGACCCGACTAATTCACAACATATTTTTTACCAGAAGAATGTGTAAAAGTAACTCATTAAAGATTTTAAACCGTATATTATTTTAGTTTTTAACTTTCATATAGTTTACTATTACTTTACGACAAGGATGTTTAGATTACATTATTTAGTTATGATGATGCTTAATAATTTCAAACGTTGTGAGGCTGTCATTAAATTGAAACTAATAAACCTGAAAATACTTGTTTTATAAAGCATATATACTTTAGTTGACGCTTTGAAGAATATACTAAGAAATAAAGTCGATTTCTAATTAATTTTTTGTCGGATTATTAAACGAAAGTAGATTGGTTTAAATTTTTTAATATTAAATACAATTTGTGATTCCATAGAGTATATGCATGATCCCAAAAATACAAAAATAAACTTCTATAATTTACTTTTGATACGATATATCTGAACTACTTTTTATAAATTTAATAGAATACTCCAATGTTAAACTATTTATATACTTACAAAACTTTCCATACCTTTTTCTCCATAATCTATTATTCAACGATAGATCGGTCAAAAATTGATTTTTTCTTCGCTAGTTTATTTATGAACTTGATTATTTTGGCCTTTTCCAATTATGCATAAAATCCTGTTGGGCTGTTTTAACTGGGTCGGTATAATAGAGTCGAATAGGTCTTAGTGTATAACCATATTAGAAGAATTATTTTATTTGTAGAAATTTGTTAGTCGACCTTAAAATTATTGTCGAAATTTTAGTAACGAAATCGGTTTAGTAGAACTTTTTTAGAAGAAATCAATTTAGTCGACATTCATTTGGTAGACTTTTACTAATCGAATTCAGTCGGAAATAGTCTAATTTCACTTTTCGGCAGTATTAAGCCTAATTGAATCTAACTTACAAATACAACCCAATAATGCCATCAGTACTAAACCGAACCTAACCTTACCTAACTAAACACAAACCAACACTCTCAGCAGTACTACACCGAACCTGATCTAACTAAACACAACCCGTCACTCCCATCAGTACTAAGTATATTTGTTTCTGGTCGACTAAAAAAGTTCGACAGTATGTATGTTCGACTGCTAAAGGTCGACTAAAAAAGTCAACAATGCAGCAGTCAATTATGTACAATTCGACAATAAAAAAAGTTCGACTAACAAATTTCGTCTCCATATAATCGTTTAAGAAGAAGGTATACTAAGAAGAAGTCGACTCTATTATTGCGTCCCGTTTTAACTATGTACTTATCGAACTATACCAATAAATTATGTAGTATTTGCTCAGAGTTGGATATGATTTCGTATGTTATTCCTTTAGAATTTCCTTATAGTAAACTTTAGACTTTGATACTTCTATACTAAAAACATTACAAATTCAGTCAAAAAATTTGTAGCCAAATATTTGAATCGTCGCTAGTTTTGATTGCTGCAAATCTTTTTGTAATAAAACCAAGGGATTTCGTTTCTAACATAAGTGATTTTTTAAATTGTATCAACATTAGGCGGTACATTTTTTAATAGGCATAACATTTCTCAACGCTTTAAAACGACTACTTTTGCCTGTTATTTTCCGTCAGAATTTCTTGAAGAAAATAAATTGGGACTGACTTTCGAACTTCAGTCATTTTAACGGGAAAGTGAGCTTATTGAGAGAAAATGGTTAATTTCAGTCAATTTTCCAAGCACAATATATTCATTTTACATTAAAAGATCAGGCTCCTCAACATTTTGGAGGGGGTTAGCAATTTACTTGGGTACAAAGTATACCGAAAAAAATTGTCTTAGAAGTATAGTAATGACAATGAGAATGTGAAATGTGAGAATGCTATTTGGACATTGTTTAAGCCTAACTTTTTGCATTGATTTCGCCTGACAGGCAAAACGACTGGAATACTTGTGATTACTGTCAAATGTGAAATAATAATATTTTTCATAATTCAGAAGTGCTTAGTACTTATTGATTTTGTATATCATGTCTGTCTCTCTGTTTGTCTGTCTGTGAGCGCTCCAATTCAAAAACGTTTCGACCTACTGACCTGAAATTTAATGTACAGGTACTTAGGGGAACTAGTAAGAAGCCAATTGATTTTCAGTTAAGTCGGACTAATGGTACCGGAGTAACAGCCAATTGACGGTTAAATACTATTTAAATGGACAAAATGTTTTATTTCATAAATCTATGGATTGAAGTGTTGGCATCAAACTTTCCCAAGAGACTATAGTCTAAAACTGTACAGTTTTGGAGAAACAGACAAATAACGGTTACATGCTTTATATATATGCAAAAAAAAACTTGTTTACTTCGGAACTTAAAAAACCAGTAAAATTACTTCAAGCACTTCTTTATATAATACTTACAGTACTAGTTCTTATTGTGATTCTGATTCTAACAGTTGGAGAAACGAACTGGCTACATTTCTTCATAAAATTACTTTCCCAGAATAGGTAGCTACTGGTGGGCTAAAAATGAAATGGAAGTGTGACGATTCCAAAAAATGCTAAACCCCTTTTTATACCTTTAGAAAGCCTAATTATTCTTTTTAAAACGTTTTTTTTTGTATTTGGGAATTGAAAATTCACAGAAATAAACCATTTTCTTTCAAAAACCTCACTTTCCCGTTAAAATGACTGAAGTTCGAAAGTCAGTCCCAATTTATTTTCTTCAAGAAATTCTGACGGAAAATAACAGGCAAAAGTAGTCGTTTTATTAGCTAGAAAACGTTTTTCCCTTTTAAATATTGCCACGAAATATCCTAAAATTTAAAATGTCAAAATTTTTAAACCAAGCAATAAATTTTGTTCTCAAATTATACACTTTAGGAGTCAATTTAGCAAAGTCAGCATTTAACCCTAACGCCCAAGTTACCGATACAGCTTTGATAATACAGCAAATTTTACAATCCTCTTTACCTATTCCTCTTGTCATAAGCAAATATTTAAAATATCAGCAACATGTAGCTTTCCGATCACACCAATATTCTTACTCGTTTCCCTTTAAAACTTTACCTTGGCATTTATGAAAATATTCAGTATATTTTGTATTCTTCGTATCAATGATACACCTAACGTATCTAATCAAATGCAAGGATAACAGTTTTACTGCAATCGATATCGTCACTGATGTGGCAGCCGCAATAATCTCTTATTAAGGTGTAGTTGCTACGTTTACCTTGGAACAACATGCAGGTGAATTTGCATTTATTTCAAACGAATTTTTGGACCTCGCAGAAAGCACTAAACATTTTCGTAAGCTTCAAAAAATTGCTCTTCATATTTTCAACTAAACTAATCTCTAATTTACATGTTTTTTATTTTAACAGAATCTTTTACCGTAATCAGGTTATTTGGCAAGATATTTGACGTCGCAAAAATAGCTCTTTTAGCTGCTTCATCGTGTATGGGTTGATTTCAATTTGGGGATTTATTTTACCACTTTTGTTTCCAAATAATCCAGTTTAAATAACGTTTTCACTCGCAATTAAAATTGCGAAGGTTAACTTTTTTTCCGAAAATTTAAAGATAATATCCAGTGGCTTAATTTCAGGTCCAATAGCATCTTTTGGTTGTATAGCTGTTCTCCAAGGCGTACCTCCGAATTCTTACGTGACACGGTGTCGGTGTCACCGGGCAAATCGAGAATAAAACAGGGACATTTAGGCCCAGCAGGGACGTTTGGGGTCAGCAGGGACATTTTGCAACAAGAGTTGTTAATTTTATCCAGCAGGGACATTTGGGCCTAAGGAGGCTAAGCATGGCCAGCAGGGACATTTAGGGTCAGCAGGGACAAAACGGCAAAAAAATCTAAGGAAAAATAGGGATATTTTGCAGTAAATTTTGTTAAATCAGCATGGTTAGCAGGGAAATTTGGGGTAAGCAGGGACATATAGGGTCCGCAGGGACACTTGGGGTCAGCAGGGACATTTAGGGTCAGCAGGGACATTTGGGCCTAAGGAGGCTAAGCATGGCCTGCAGGGACATTTAGGGTCAGCGGGGACAAAATGCAAGTTGAAAACATTTTTCAAAAAGTTCCTCAGCATGTCCGTCAAATTACAAATACAAATTGCCCGTCACCGGGCAATTTGTAAGAATTCGAACGTACGCTTAAGTATATATAAGATTAAAATGTCAATGACGCACTAGATTGGAACAAAGTAAAAACTTAAATCGCTTACCAGCTCTATGCTAAATATTCTGATGTTTTAGTGGAATCTTTAAGGTACTCATATAACCATCTAGTGAAATGTAATTTATTTTTGATATATTTTAAAAATAACAAGTTCTGGCAGCTCAGCGTTGATCAAATGGGGAAATTACTCCTACCCGTGCAGAACTACAAGAGAAACACACACGTCTCAATTAGATTGATGTGTAGACAAATGGGGCAAAAAGTAATACACACGCCAACACTTTACAAAATGTTTCTGTGATTTGAATCCCAAATTATTTCAGTGCATAAACAAGCCCAAAAATTTACAGTTTAAACAATTTTGTCCAGTATTTCCAGTCAACCTGAAATAATTTCAGGATAATTTAAAATGGGAATCAATAATTTATAAATTTATGACTCACAACAGTGAATTTCTTGAGTCAAGTTGAAACCATAAACACAAATATTTACACTTTTGTGACAAAAAGTTTTCTGAACTGGAAACTTTAAAGCAGATCAGAATCAAACTGGATGAGTTTAGCCGAGCATGTGCATTCATATTAATATTCAACCATTTTAATTGGTCCGATTTTAATGGTCTCAGTAATATTCTTCAAATTATTGGTTCCAGCGAGAATTATAATTACCAAAATGATTTTTATCCCGTCTACATTTCTCATGGCGCAATATATACAGGATTCAAATATTTAACTTTTGTAAACAAACATGACCTTAAAACCAAGGCAACTTTATTGAATATTCCGAAATCTCTTACACCTTGGCAATTTAAACAGTTCGTACGAAGTAATTTCTTAACAATTTTGGCAAGAAATAGGTGTGCAACATTTTGGGTGTTCGCAACATTAATTGGAGTCGGATTTATAGAACCGAAAAGACGAATATTCATTGTATTAATTTGGATTTTTGCTGGAATTCTTATTAAAGAACTGCTTTGCTCAGAATTAGTTTCTAGTATAACAGTTCAAACAAAGCCTTCTTACATTCTCGAAACTTTCTACGAACTTGTGCATAACTCAAATCTAATATGTATTGGCAGTCGATCATTTTCTCAATGGCTTTTCTTTCAAGCTGAAACGCTTTATGTGCCGAATTTTAGCAACCAGTATAAATACTTCAAATTAGCTTTTGAACGTATTCAAACCGTCAGCCAAAACACTAATTGGTGTAAACATTTAAAAAATAAAATCAATATGGTTCCATTACAAAACAGTGTCATTGAAATATCACCACCTTAATTGCCTGAATATGAAATTAAAGAGAAGCAAGAAATTTTACGTAATTTTATTGTGTTTTATCCAACGACATCAACTAAACTTTATGGTAGCATAACTACAAAGTTAACAAATATAGCGCTTTGTAATCAAACTTCGACACAATGCCATACCCTCACGCTAATTCACCACACATCATCACAAGTAAAAGATACTAAGTCCTTTGTATTGTTTTGGGACAGAATCACAGCCATGCTGGCCACTCTTGTTGCTAGCTTTTCAAATCTCGTGGTTTTTATTGCTTGATGGAATTGGTC
The DNA here is from genome assembly GCA_034695485.1 of Entomobrya nivalis. Classification (NCBI taxonomy): domain Eukaryota; kingdom Metazoa; phylum Arthropoda; class Collembola; order Entomobryomorpha; family Entomobryidae; genus Entomobrya; species Entomobrya nivalis. The sequence goes on from JAQFZH010005099.1 coordinate 5,785, forward strand.
AGCTCAGCGGCAATGCTCGCCCCAAAATAATACAATACAATAGAACCCATAATTAACTAGATGCTAAACCTAAACATAATATATATATATATAGGACTTTATATCAAAGTCAAAGGACATTACAAGTTAATACAATGACAAGAGTTCATAGTGGAGAATAAACGTAAGCAGAATGGATACATACATGAGAAGTACATACATTGTCATAATTTCAATTAATTCACAATTTGTTTGCAAAAATGATTAGTTATTCATATCTCGGCTGCACCCAAGCTTCGCCCCTCGTCAATAGAGAAGCCGGCTTCGGTCACATTCCCGAGAAGATTTAACTACCAATGGCAGAGTAGTTGGCAACATATAATTAATGTTCGTTGGTATCATGTCCAACAAGTAAGAGACGGCTCCACTTTCTGTAAAGTGAACTACATGTGAAAGCGTGTGAATTATAAATTGTTTTTAGCATCAAATTGTCACTAGAGCACACTCTAATCACAAGGGAATAACTTTCTTCTTCTTGCGAAAAAGTCACCCATTCGGTTATCAGCAAACATTTTTGTAGCTCTGCTAGTTCTTCTATAATTGAAGAAAAATCTAAATGCATCGTTAAATCCCACGTTCACCTTACGGACACTTTCACTTTTAGTTGGCAACCAAAGGCTGATGCAATAGACAGTGCCCAGAAAAGTATTAAATAAATACTTTTTCAAATTAGCACTACATGATCGAAATTTTGAAGCTAATATATTTGCATGCACTTAGATTTCACTTTGCCTTCTCTTGATCTCATCTTCATCCATACTCCAGCAGCTTACATCATACCCCAGATAGCGAACGTTTTCATTCCATTTGAGTTCTTTGCCACAAAAGGTTATCGTTGGTAGATCATTTGCAAGTTGCCGTTGCATAAATGTTCGCAAGATGGTCTTCGTCGGGTTAAATATTATGTTGTGTGCCTTGCCATATTCGTGACACATTCTCAACAATCTTCTGAGTGACTTTATGCTTCAAGCTAACACACAATAGTCGTCTGCGAAGGCGATGTGATTGGTGATGACACTTCCCACATGGCATCCGATCCCAGAGGAGTTCAGCTTTTCACTGCGTACATCCATGTACAAAATGAAGGTCAATATTCCACATTGCCTAGTTTCGTTCCTTACAGCAAAGGCTGTTGACAGTATTCCTTTCCAACGAATAACAAACTTTTGGCTCCGGAACCAAAAGTGCAAAATTTTAACAATTTCCGTGCAAAATCCCCGTTTAATAAACTTTCGCAGGAGGGTCCAATGGTTGACCATATCAAATGCTTTGCTTGCATCTAAGTATGCAATATACACAGGTGTATCATTCCGCAGGTAGTGATGAGCTACTTGTTTTAGTGCAAAGACTGCCATTCACACACCTTGTTTATAGCCAAATTGATTGTAACTAGTGTGAAGATACGGTTGACATTTTTTTAACATTGCCTTTTCAAACACTTTTGATACAATACTAGCAATAGCTATTGGCCTGTAATTTCCCATTAACGTTTTATCCAATTTCGTTTTTTTAAATAGGCACAATTAGAACCTCTATTAATTTCATTGGCAAAAAAGAGTGTGAAAGGCAGCTACTAAATCGTATTTCCAAACAAGTGGAGACTAAACCAGAACACAACTTTAACGAGTCCGTGTCTATCCCATTAGAACCAATTGCGTTTCCAGACTTTAGTGACCTAATTGCTTCTTCTATGTGAGAGAATGTAATTAAATCGGAACATGAGTTGCTATTATCCAACTGGATAAAATTCAGTACAAATTCCTTATTACATTCGTCCATGTTAGAGTTAAATATCTGAGAGTAATGCGATTCCCATAATTCACAAATTCCAGAGGATGTAGGCTCCCCTTCAAGAATGTCAGTAGTTGAACTGGATTTGGAGTCTGTTTGACTGTTCTCCAAAATTTTATAAAATCCTTGCCATTGTATTCAGTTATTAGCTTGTCATTAACGATCCTCTCACGATTTTTTCGACAACGCTTTAATTCTTTTTTTAAAACTGAACGTAAGTGTTTCATATTTTTAAAAAGAATGTGTGACATTCGGCCACTTTGGATCCACTGCAGATAAGCTTTTCTGTAAACTTCATAATGCCACTTAACATGTCCATTCCATCCAGGTATGATTTTGGATGATTTAGTATTAAAAGTTTTTTCATTTAAAAGATTTACGGTTGATTAAGCTGATGTTATCATTCTCACAAACCTATCATAAAATGCACTATAGTATTTTTATGGTCTTTGATTGCACAAGTGTTATTTGTACATAATTTGACTTGGCTCAAGGCATGTAATTGAGGTTGTACAATATTCACAAAAGTAGATTTATATTTTTCTGGTATTTTTTTCCATGCGAATGTTGCTTTTCCATTGTCCTCAAGTTTTTTACTGCAAATAGCAGGTGTCAAATTAAGATGTAAAATGATGGGAAAGTGGCCACTGGGATTAGCATCAGAGAGCGCAGAGCAATAAAATACATGAAGTGACTTGGGAATGATGAAATGGTCAGGCCAGCTTGTGTGTCCTAGACCTTTGCTCAGAAACGCAATTGTACTTGGTTCCAGCAATTCTGTGTCAATTATCAAGAGATCGGATTCACTTGATACTCGCTTTATTTCTAAAAACTTGACCTGGGACGGTGGGATATTGAAGTCACCACCAACGATAGTTGGTCCATCGTGGAGGTGTGTGATCGATTGTATTTTTGAGATATAGTTTGTCACTAAATCATCATTACAATGATTGCAAACAGGAAAATATACATTAAGTAGTAGAACACTGCTGATTTCAGTAGATATGGTAGCACCAAGAATCCTCTGGTCATTGAATAAATTAATTTGAATGCATTTTTCCAACGCCTTTTTGTATAATATAGCTAAGCCTCCATATGGCCGACCCCTTAAAGACAGACGACCAGGCGGCATTGCACTTTGGTGAAAATAATTAAACTCACTATATATTTTAAATTCACTTTCTTCAAAATTATGAAGCCACGTTTCTTGTAAGAAAACAGTATCATAGCTGTTCATTTGAGATAACAAACAATTCCCGTTTCACTTAAACCCGTGGCAGTTCCATGATAAAATTCCATGTTGAGTTGCGGGGGCCTTATTATTGGGGACTCTCCCAAGTTGCATGCTTAATCTATTTATCAGAATAGGACGAACCAGCACTCCTTTTGGCCAATTCTCTAACTTTAGTATTCCGAATGCTAAATTCGAAATTTAAACCAGAATGCTAAACCAAATGTTATACTTAACTTGAATTTTAAACCCGATGCTGATCCAAATGTTAATCCCAAATGGTAAATCGGAATGCTAAACCCAAATGTTAATGTTAACAAGTATTTTTTAAATAATATGAATACTCATTAAAACTGGATCAAGCATTGAATCCAAATGATTTACTAAACTATAATAAATAAGCGCCTACGAATATTTTAGTAGCCAACCACACGCTCGTAACCACGTAAGCCTTAAATGCGATCAGAAATCAAAAAACATATTGAATAACATGTTTATTTCTACTTATTTACTTATTTCATGGACTATCTTTTTGACATTGTGTCGATTAGTTAGCTCTATTGATTATACGAACCATACAAACGTTTCTTCCAAATCGTATGGTGCCGCAGAAAAGAAGCTCTTGAGAAAATAATAAGAAAAGCTTCATCAAATAAGTGTAGAAATAGTTTTGCTATGCTGGTTTTGGACGATTGGACGCGAAAATTTCAACATCATACTAACCATTTTAATGTTTATGTTGTAAAAACGAGTGAATAGAAGCATACGACATCGTAATCGTTCAGAAATCATTGAAGGAAATTGATTTCGACTGATTTTCATAGATTTTCTTTTGTTAGAATATATGCATACATATTACCATTATACTTATATTTTCGTTTTACACAGTTTTCAAGAAACAACAATTTCAAGATTATGTTATGTGCCAAATTGTTATACATTGTTCAAATTTTAGTTTAAGTGCATTTTATATTTCTAGACTAAAATCTTTGATTGGTAAAATTCTTTTTTTTTGAGTTCAATCTATCTACAACCAAGACTATTTGCTATATTTTAGAATATTTTTTTTGTAATGATGCTCCATGGGCTGCGGCCCGAATGGGATGTAATAAAGACTACGATACTATACTATAGTATAACCTATGTATGCATATTACAAGCAATCAGTAAAGTCGGAATACTTTTTTTGAACAACCGATTAATTTGATCGTTTTGTAGGTACATAAAAATCTTAATCAGTAGCAAAATAAAATAGAGCTCGTTTTTAAATATCTATAAGAGAAACAGTCGGAAAAAAATAAGAGTGCATTGGAAATTTTCTGATAATTGTTTTTTGGTGGACTAGACAAAATTCAAATGAAAAGGACCCACTAACAGACTGAAAACGGTTAGGTTCGGTAGATAATTTGTATGCCTCGAAGGTACTATTTCTGGTTGATGTGACCTTTGCACAAGACATGCGGTATTAATGTGGTGTCGCTGGCAAACAATTTACGCATGCATGTTAAATCTAGAACGTCCAGTTGTAGAGATGAACTTGATAATATTTTGTTTTGCAAATACAGACCAGCTTTATATGAAAGTAGTAAAGCTTAAGTTGCTGCTGTAAACTGGTGGCTTTATTAGTAGAAAATCATAAATGTAGATCCTAGGTCGCAATTATATTCAAATAAGTGGTTTGATGTTCCAACATGAAAAGATACTGTATCTTCAAATGGGGATTCGATTAGCAATTTGATTGTTTTAAAATTATAATGTGATTGTTAGAGACGTCTCGGCTTTAGTATCTAAAATTAACACTTCCACAATTCTTCCACACCTGCCTGCAATAGGGCATTCTATAAAATAAAATAAATTGGTAAAACCGGAGTACCGAAGTAGCGTAAGCTTTACAGTCGTTGAAATAAACAAGACCAAATGAAACGGAAAACCATATCAGATTCCACAATAAGGAATCCCAATGTATAAAGGATGAAACCTCTTTTTACCCCACAGACACCCGGGGTAGACATTTGACCCATGGTGTAATGATGAAATTTGTTCAAATTGATCCCCTCTATCAGATTCCATAGTAAAAAGTCACATTTATAAAGCATCGATCATCGATACCCCTGGGATAGATATTTGACCCATGGTGCAATGATGAAAATTGGTCAACTTGATCCTCTCT
>JAQFZH010005100.1:0-11015 GCA_034695485.1 Entomobrya nivalis
TTAAGCAGCCCTGGTCGCCCGGGAGTTAGAAGACCTGGTCGCCCGAGAATTAGAGGACCTGGTCGCCCAAGAGGAGGAGGTGGTGGTGGATCGTTTGGGAGAGGGAGAAGGCCTGGTCCTGGTCGCCCACCAGGAGGGACAAGTAGGTTGGCGGTGGTGAGAAGGAGAAGGAGGAGCACCCGGTTGATAAGTAGTACAAAGGTGGGTAGTGGGTAGTGTATTTAATTAATTATGAAATTAATAGTTAGTTAAAATGTTTTTAATGGAAATTTTGTGTTTTGGTTTTTTTAGAATTCGTCGGAAGCTTAAATGTCATCATCAGAAGAGAAGATCAGCTGTGATGCCAACATTATTTTTCGAGTGTTCTCAGTAATATTTTGTTAAAGATAATTATGATTATGATTAATAATTATGAAAGGTGACATGATTGGTGGATGAAGGTTTTTATGGACAATAGCTAGTTTAGTTGAATGTTTATAAGTTTTTGGTGGAGAAATTAGCGTAAAAGTTATCATTTTATTTAAATGTTAAGTTGTGACCTTGTGACGTGGAAAATAATGTTCTGAAGCTAGTTTTTTTTCAACTATAAATATTTAAATGTGTTCTTATTTTTCTATGATATTTAATTGTTAGTTTTAAAAGGTTTATAAAATATCATGACAATGACTTTAATTCTAAAATACAAAGTTATAGTACACACAAACAAACACATGCTCTATGTAAATTACAATTATTGAGACAAGTAAATTGTAAATTAAAGTGTTTGTACGTTCTCCGTGTAAAATTGTTGAAGATATAATATTTTTGTGCTAAAGAATTTATAAATTTATAAAATTAAAATATTAAATAATATGTTACTACGTGTTTTTTGCTCAAAAAAAGTTATGTGGAAAATTATTATTTTATTTTACTTAAAATTTGACTTGTAAAAAAATCCATTGTACATCAATTCCATCTTTAAAAGAATGTGAGGATCACATAATTTGGAAATAGTTAGCCCTTTATTTTCCACAATATTTATTTGAGACGCATTTTCATCTTATAATTTAAAGTATCTAAGCACTTTAAAATTTCACAGCTGAAAAAAATTATTTTGTCAAGATCATCTGTTAGGAAATTTGGTAAAGACTCATTAGATAACTTTGCATTTGAATTGGATTGACATTGACACCAATATAGCATATATCTCACTTATGTTGTTAACTTTGTCATCATGGCTCTCAATTTTCTTCATAAAAAGGTTTTACCAAAACACCTGTTTCCTGTAAGAAATCTTTACCTGGTTTATGTTTGCTAGAAGAGCAATTCTACATACATTTTTGACTTACAAATGTGTGCAGGTGTTGGTAATAAATATGAAATTTTCCTACATATTTTCTTGCAGCAGCAGAGTTGCTCTAAAAACTTGTTTTTTTTTGTATTGTCAATGTGTTGCATTCAGTATCGATTTCAGTCCAAGATAAAATTTAATATGAAACTTTTGTATGTGTATAGCAGCAGTATTGTATTTTATAAATTACGTAAAAATTGAAAATTAGGTAAAGCATTAAACATACTTATGCGAACAGAAAAATTATTGATAGTCTCCTAGTAGAAATCAATTTAATTAAAAGTGGATTGACATTATGATGCAATGCCACTCAGCCACTTTAATACATAGTCGTCTTAGCGAAGTCCTGAGCGAAGTCTCACTATGTATTTATTTTAAATCATAAATTGAATCTTGCTAATCTTCTTTTGATAACGAGCGTGTGTATTTGAAAAAATTGCTAAATATTTACCTTATTTTCTTTACTTTCTATCAGGTAAAAACTCATTAGTACAATCGAAGATGCAGCTATTTTGGAATTTAATGATGCGTGAGTTTATTTATTCTATCAATCCTAGCAAAAAATTGCTAGAATGCTAAACCAAATATAATAAGCCTTTTAAAAGGGATAGGTTCTGGTTTACTCCTTTATTAACGAATATCCAGGAATTTTAAAGTGGAGGGGGACTTCTAACGGTTACTTTCAATATTTATACATACTTGAATCACTGATAACTACAATATTGAACATTTTTCATGTTGTAATGTCAATATACTGCATGTATGTATACAAAAGTCTTAATGCGACTATATCCAGATAGGGCTGGAGCAAATAGCTAATCTAAAATTTAGCAACAGTTTTAATAAGATAAATTTCATTACTACATCTCTGTCCCAAGTATTTATCATTTAAAATTAAATTTGGTAAGCAAAATTAAGATAATAATACATTAAAATAATTTAGACAAGTTATTTAATTTAATGTAATACTTATCATATTTATCTTCATTAAGTTAAAGATACAAAGAGAAAAATGGATTATTTAAAATAAAATATGCATGTGGTTTTTTCTGTAATTTTCCGAAGCCTTTCCCAGTTTCTAAAACTGTTCTTGGTACTGGTTGCTGACGTTAATGTATTCGTGATCATGTATTAGCTGTAAAATTACAGCCCTTCTCTATAAATCTATGTAACAAAGCAAACTCTCACGTAAACATGTAAGTACCTTACACTTTTTCGTCGAATTAAAGGTCTATTTTTAAATGCATGCATATGTTTTACATACACTATGTCTTGTCAATACTAAAATAAATGTACGATATCCCGATTGTATGAAACCAAAAAGAATTTTCAGTCAGTAACTGAACCTAAATGGAAGAAAGCTCAATTTCGTTATTGGAGCAAAATTGAGTTTTTAATAAATTATTTTTCTTTTCTAATATTGCTAGTTAATTATAGTGACATTGCACCTAACTTCCAGAGTAATATACGTCAAAATGAAAGTCGTTCGGATTTGTTTTACTTCGCTAATTTTGGGAGTGTATTTTGTTCGCTTGTCTGACTCACAGGTAATAAATTTGGAGTATTGGTATTTGTAGAACTCCGACAATTGATTTAACTTTCCCGTTTTATTTATATATTTTTTGCAGAATCCATGCGTAGCACAAGGCTCCCAATGCAATGGAAAGTGTCCGCAAAAGATCTTCCCTCCGTTTGTACCATGCTGTGTTCACCTTACTCAAACAAAAGCTGATGTGCAGTTAAAATGCTGCTGTGTTAAAGGAATTGGCAAAGACAACAAAGTTTGTCCTCAGGAATCAAACGCGTGTAACCAAGTTTATTGAGACAATAATTGTGTTTGTATGCAATCATGTTTTTATTTGAATCTCTACTTGATATCATGGAGAAAAAAAATTAAAAGTTTTGATGGAAAATTTATTTTGATATAAAAAACGTCATAATTTATAAAACAAATTTGTACGCTACGGTTTTATGCTGAACAAAATCGTTTACAAAATCACGAACTCAGTGACCAGTTAATGGTTTATAATGTACACGTTTATTTTGAAATGAATTTTAATGTTTGAACGTATTCCTTATAAAATTTGAAGGTATTTTGTGCGAAGAATTTAAAATATAAAATGAAAGTACAAAAATATGTTGCTATTTTCCCCAAAAATTATGTGGAAAATCTGATAATGTGTATATCTTATAAAATTCGACGTATAAAATTACCTTTCACAGTTTAAAAGCTTTTACCGAAATCTGCCAGTTTTGCTTAATTACATGTATACAAATGAATCTAAATGGGTTTATTAATAAAAGGGATAATACTTTTGAATTAATTAGAAATTTGTGGCGTAAAATATGTATTACAGCAGTTATTTTTTTAACGTATTCCTTCCGTCTGCTAATGTTAGTAGAAAATGAAGGAATTTTCTTTTAATCTCTATCACCTTTTCATGTACATGGAAATCTTTAGGATTCATTATACAATGACACTGTTGATATGCCACAATTTAACGAGTATGTATGTATGTTTGTACACTCACATGCACAAATATATTTTAAACATGATATTACTGGGAAAAAATACATGGATATATGCATACACCATACAACTATAAGACGTAGGTACTTCTAATAAAACTTCCTTCACCATTTGAAACCGTATTTCAAAATAGTATAAAAAAGCTAGATCACTTCAACAGCAACAGTATCATTCAGCTGCTATACGTTCAAACATAAAGTCTTCCAATTCTTTCGTTAAAACTAAACAAATTTTAGAACAAACTGCAAAACCGCATCACTATGGCTCGTTTCAGCGCTATGCTATCCTCGGCTGTTGTCGTCCTTTTCTGTCTCAATATGGCCAACGTAAGCAAAGTGTTTATTTTATTTTAAATATTTCTGGAAAATGTCATTTTAAATTCAATTAACTTAGTAATTTTGTCGTTTATTTTTAATATTTTGCAGGTAGCAAAATCTCAAGATAAGTGCTCCACTGTTAAAGACTGCAAGCCCTTACCTTGTCCTAATACGGAATCCGTATGCTGCATGCAAGTTAAAGTTGGTGTGGCTATTATTGGTTCAATTTTTCCCATACAAACTGGAACATGTACTTGCTGCCCCAGAAGTAGCAGTATCCAGTAAATAGCAGACACCGGTAAAACTCAACCTGACTCTCAGGTCGTTGAAGCTGATTGCAAGGCCTCAAATTGGAAAGAAGCCAGTGTCTTGTTTATCTATCAATTTTTTTTTTTTTTTCAATAAATTTTACATTAAAAATCAGATGTAATATTTTATTCATTCAACTTTTCACCGTTACCGTGACTCATTATTTTTTCACTGTTATAGTCTAACATACTTAGAACTTGAACATTTGTATCCCCTGCGTATAAACCTATTGCACTTTTATTCATGTATGTACATCTATTGACGTCAAGCTTGTGCATTTTAACACAAAACCAACTACTAACAGTCTTGTTTGATTAGGATAAAAACGAAATCGTATATACACCAATATTTGTACATAATTTATGTAAGATTAATGCATATAAATTTAAGCTGCATTTAGAAAGGCCCAAAGTACAGAAACCGTACAAATACCAAACATCATACACTCTACAAATTTTACTCATAAAACCGATATTAAATGGCTAGTAGCCAGTCGCACATCATAATATTGTTTTCATATTTAACTTTTTATAGTTCTAATTTTCAGTTACTTTACTATAAACTTATTAATAATTACCTTTTTGCAACTTTCCCAAATATGTGGTAATGTTGTTATCAGCCAAAAATGTGAGTTTAAAATGCGTAACCCCTTTAGCAATAATGAGTTAATTAAGAAAAAATAATATATATTCCTGACTCTTGACCAATTATTTGGAGAGCTGGAAATAACCTGTTATTGAACAAATCAAATTACAGTCCGTTAAACTTTGAGTAAAGTCATAAGATTTCACTTTCGTTTACAATTTCAAAAACCCAAGTCAATAGACGAGGAAGCTTATGTGTTCAACCTTTTCTGTAGTTTACTCAGCATTTTTTTTAGCTATCTACTAGTATGTTGCACACGAATAATTTACGTTTTTTATTTTCTTAGCTAGTTCTATTACGCGTAATGACAGTCCATGTATTCATATATGTAATAAGGTACAATTGTTACTGAGCAGCATTCATACATTTGTAAGAGTATACTTGAATTAGAAAATAAAAAAGTACCCAAAACTTGTTCAGTTGTTTTAAGTATAATTTGAGCATATTCGTTTGTATAAAATATACCATATTTTCTTGATCCTAGGCCTATAACCAAATGCACACATATTATGGAATAGAATATGCAGTAGCTTGGATGTGGTAAACTGCAGTTTACTGAATTTCAGTTCAGCTTGTTCTCTGCTGCAAATATCAGCATTTAAGGTTTATTGGAGTGACCTTACCTTTGAAGTAATCAACTGCAACATGAAAATCGTTCGAAATTGTTTCCTGTTTCTAGTTTTGGGGTTGTGTTTTACAATCTTGGTTGGGTCACAAGTAATAAATTCGAATTTTTGATATCAAGTTTATCATTAATCAAATAGTTTATTTATTCCTGTTTTTCTCTAATTGCAGAGTTCTTGCACAACACAAGGCTCACCATGCCCTGGAACTTGTGACCAATTGATCAGCACTCCGTTTGTGCCATGTTGTGTTCATGTCACCGGGATAAAATCGGGATTGGAGTTAAAATGCTGCTGTGTAACAGGAACTGGCAAAGACAACAAAGTTTGCCCTAAAGAATCGAGCGTGTGCAACAAACTGTCTTAATATAACGAGATCTTGTGTCATATTCTTTGAAGTTTTATTTGATACTTTGGTAGAGTTTCTAACGTTTTGATAAAAACATAATGACTTGATTAAAACTTTATTTTGATATAAAACATGTTTTAGTGGATAATGGTTTTTTGCTAAATTCATCATAATTTGCTAAACAAGTTGAATACTGAAATAACTTAAGAATATTTTACGGAATTGCAAGCATTTATAGCAACTGCGATTTCCTTTTAAATATCAGGATAATGGACAATGTTATACTTTCTATGCAAGCAAACATACACATCATGCATTTGCATTTGCTAAGAAAACGTTTTTGGTAGTATTTTTTAAACGACGAGTTACAAATTGTATGTTGATATGAATAAATATTAATACAGAAATTTCGGTTTTTGAACGTGAACTTCCTCGAAAGTACGTCTTCGTCTTATTAGTTTCTTAAACATTAAAACAAATACGGGCCAACGACTAAGTGAAAAGGCTACGTGAGTATATATGCGTATGTATGTATGTAAAACGACTATGAATACTGTAAATGCAGACGTACGGCTCTGCCCACTCGATGCATACGACGTAAAAACAAACAATACTGCTTGTGGGTAGAAAAGGATTGAAAGCACTTATTTGATGCAGATTTTGGAACCTTACATATAGTGACGAGTATGGGCCCTTTTTATGTTGTCGGAAGAATTGAAATAATATCTGAAAACGATCTATATCTATTCATTGGCAACTGAATTCTTAAAAACGAGCACATTCTATACTGTTCAAGTTTTCCGTTTTTTCTCATTGTTTTACATGTGCATATCATCATCAGGAACGTACTTAAAATCACTCAATTTTATAGAGGCACACTTATCAATTGTGGACGATTATGATGCATTATAAAATATCACAACCTTTTTGTCGTGCTTGTTTGTGAAATTATTGTTCTTGACATGTCTTACATTATATTGTTAAAGTCATTCGAATGTACACATAAGTACCTAAATGTATTGCATACATAAATGCTTACATCTACACATCAAACAAAGGTGCATGTACTACAACTACATTGTATTCATCTACAACAACACTATTTTAAGTACAAAATTTTCCATTGGAACTAGTATTGTTGATAACATACTTATTTTGTTCAGTACCAGACCAAAGTCGAATACCAGAAGTTTTTTTTGGAAAGTCTACAGCACAATGCTCATTTGAATTTTATATTTTGAACGTAGAGGTTTAAAGTATTACCGATCAATCAGATATTTCAAATACTACTGAATCGTTTGTCAAAGCACGCTTTACTACGCTCAGAATGAGTTTGTTCAAAATATTCATTGTACTTTTTGTTTTGACCACAACACATTGTGTTTCAACTGGTCTGGAGAATTATATCAAAACGATGGTAAATATTTACATTCATTAAAATATCAATGTATATACATATTGTGCATTTTATCCACTGTTTTTATTTATACATATATTGTCCGTTTTCGGTTGTACAGGACACGTGCAGTAATCCTGGTTCCTTGTGCGAAGGAATTTGTACCCAATATACTTATCCACCTTTATTATACTGCTGTGTTAAGTTAAAACCTGGCTCTAATAGTCCATCACAGAGTGAGCGACTTCAGTGTTGTTGTGTTTGGGGAGAAGGAGCAAACAAAGATATATGTCCTCTTTCTATTTCAGAAGATTGTATTAAACGTTCTGTTTAGAGTTTTATGGGATAGTTAAATATTATGGGATTTTATTTTTTGGGATACTTTGACACAAATAAGTTTGCTAATTTGAGGTAACATTACATTTTGTGTCAATAGTTGTTATGCTAACATTAATTTAAAAACGTAGATAATACTTGTTCTTGTTACGTGAAGATAAAAGTTAAGTATAAAAATGAATACCTTTAGATACTACAAATTTTATGCTGCAGTGACACTTGTAATATTCATGCTACAAATGTCCATGGTAAGTACTTTACAACAATTTTGTTTCACAGATAGCTAGTTTATCTTGAATTATATGGGGAATTCTGAAATTAAAACATTTATTTATAAAAGAAAATCAAATCGTTAATTTTTGCAGGTTGGTTCTATTGTCGATTGTACAAATTTAGGTTGCACTTGTGGAACGGCTATAAAAGATTGTACTACTCTAAAGTCAGTTCTAGCATTGAATTTGGTGGACGAAATTAGACTCAAATTAATTCCTTGTTGCTTTCCTTTGACAACAAGTAAGTTGGGGAATAGTAGTGGTAAAGATAATTTGCCAGTAGGTAAATTGGGTGCTTTGAGATGCTGCTGTGTTCCACCAAGTACATCTGTGAATCCGAAGCCTCTTTGTCCTGATTCTGTGTGTCCCTCAGATATAACGTTTGAAGAAGCTAAAGGACAATGTCTTTCATAAACGAAGTCGAATAGGTCACTTTAAAAAAAGAACTCCGTTGTGTGATTTAAAAACAATATTATTTTTGGTAATAATATGTAAACATAATTCCGTAAAATATTCTTTTCATATAAAACGATACATCTTCATTTTAAGTATACATTTTATTTAAGTTCATTATATACGATAAAATCTGTTCCTAAATGTATATCCTACGGAGGTATGTTCTGGATAGTTGTAAAAGTTCTGGACTAATATAAATATTTTCGAACAAAAATTTTCCATATCAAATAAAGTTTAAATATATATGTTAATGTTATTTTAGAATTAATCGGACTAAAAATATATTGTAAATTTAGATTTGAAAAGTGCAGAGTAAATATATCTCTTTTAAAAATCAATATACAAACTTCTCCACAAATTGTATTATTTCATTTTTACGAACCATCCTTTTTAAGCTGTTATTCCAAAAAATCGTAACATAAAATTGCCCAAACGCAAAAAACCGGATTTTAAATGCCAAAAAGTAGCGTCAAATGTTCAAATATATGGCTGCATTTACTGTGCTCGTAACATTGTTAATTGAGAAGAAAGGAAAAACATACACATGAAAACTTAATGTATCTAAAACACTAATTGAATACATCGTAACGTAAAGCAAATACAGTTTTTTCCGTGCATACACACGTGTATTTAAGCTAGATTGCGTGGGAAAGCCGTTAACATATAAAATGTGTTTGGCACTGTATTCATAAACAAGCATTTTACACCCAACATTTCTCTGCATGCTTATTTAGCTTTTCGAGAAGTTGGAAAATTTAAAGGGTCATTTTCATTTAAACCTATAAGCAAAAGGTTGAACGAGGAAAACGTATTCAAAGCAATTAGTGGGGTCCAAATGCAAGAAAAACAAGCCATGTTCGAATGCTTATTAGTACTGGTAAGCATCATCCTTTTGGAATAAAACTATTTCCGCACCACTGTCGAAATTCGCAGTTTTAGATGAAGCGCTTTTGTAGTCGTTTCACAACGTGAATATATAAAACATACTTTATATCTAAAAAGATAACGATGATAATGGAGATCCTGATTGTGGAAATTATAGTGGGCATTAAAAATTACAATTGCATTTGATATGCGAAATAATAGAATGTTATAGAAATTTCAACACAATTTTGTTTATATTATGGACCTATCATTTTTTTACTCAGTAAGGGTTTTAGAAAATAAATTGATTTGAAAACGTGTCAACGAGAAGTTTAAAATGTATATCTTTAGATATTACAAATTTTATGCTGTAGTGACATGTGTATTCTTCATGTTGCAGAGTAAGCGTAAGTACTTTACAGCAGTTTTGTTTCACAGAATCTTAGTTTACTTTGAATATTTTGAATTATTACATAAAGCCATTTATTAAAAAAATCAAATGTTTAATTTCTGTTGTCACTTGTACAAATCCAGGTTGCTCATGTGGGACGGTTAGAAATTGTGTTACGCTACCTTCCGTTGTAGTGTTGAATTTGGAAGACGATGTTAGAGCCAAAGTAATTCCTTGTTGCTATGTCGTGAAGTCGGCTAAACTGTGAAATAGCACTGGCAAGGACAATTTGCCATTAGGTACAGTGGGTGTCCTACAATGTTGCTGCACAACACCAGAAAAAGAATTATCTACTACTATGTTGGCCATATGTGGCGTCGAGTCAAGGTGTCCCGCAAAGCTAACTTTTAATGGAGGAAATTGTCTCTCATAGACTCATAGCCGAAGTCTAGTACCTTATGGTTTGTCACATAAACTCCATTCTGAGATTTTTCAAAATGTCAAAGTTTAATTGTAATATTTAAAATATACTTCCACCAAACTAACTTTGTGCAAATTTAGTATTCATTAGGACTTTATTTTACATAGTTTGATCATCTACCAACAAGTATTTACGTTTTTTAGTCTTATTGATATTTTTGCACAGAACTAAAATATTCAATATTAACTTCATTGTAAAAATTATGTACTCTTAAAAATATGTTTCGCATTAAACTTTATTTCAAATAATTTTTTTCATTATGTTTGTATAAATTGATTTTATAATGCAAATGCGTATCTACGTATTTATCTAATAAAGTATGCATAAAACATAAAGTTGATCTAATGTTATGTGGTTATCTTATATTAAGCTAGTTTGAGTAGAAAAGCAATAACAACGTTTAAATGGGTCTGACACTGTGTACGTACATAAATGAATAATGTATATTTAACAGTTCCTCGCATGCTTATTTAGCTTTCTAGTGAAGTAAGAAATGTCCAAATGGGCATTCATTTGATTCAATTAGCAAAGCCTTACTGAATATTCATGTTTACTATGAAATCTAATAAAAGCATATTTAACTCCTTTGAGTGCAAATCAAGGCGAATAGTTTCCCTGGACATTTTTTAAATATTTAATAACATTACACTATTTCATTTGTGGCGATAACATTTAATCAAAACAATCGGTACTCACTTGAATATGGCAAAAGTAGG
>JAQFZH010005101.1:0-11014 GCA_034695485.1 Entomobrya nivalis
AAGGCCATCACTAGCGTCGTTATATGTCGCATTGTTTCAGCTACGTCGTTATGATCGCTATTACAGCGGGTTTATTTACCTCTTTCCAGGTACTCATAATAATATTGGATATATTCTTTCACTGTCCTTAGAAGCGTTAACCACCGCACCAAGAGAAAATAGTCTTTTTTATTTATCCATTCTGGAAAGTGAAATGCCCATTTTTGTATTTATTGTACTTGGACAATATAAAGCATTAAGAAAAAAAGTATATGCTGAAAATGTAGCAAGATAAAATAATGCACTTTGCAAATCTCTCTATGATGTTTATGTTTTGAGTGTAAATAAAAATATTCGAAAGAACATGTCCAATAGGTCTAATTTCCAGGTTTCCTTTTATAACAGGCAAATGTATGAATATCTTTTGGTATCCCCAGACGTGCAATGGTACTAGACTGAAAATTCATTGCTACAATATAAACAATATGTCGGTATGTGTCTTTCTTTTTTGTGCTACCGAATGTCAAAAAAGGGGGAGTCAAGTAAGAGAGGCGAGAAAGTTAAGTGGAGGAACGTGGTTATTGTTAAAAAGGAAAAATACAATATATCGTCTCTTTTTCTCTCAGTTTCTTCCAGTTACCTGAAATGCCGTGGCCCCTTTTTATTTTCGCTATTTTTCCTGTTTTCTTTTTTTCTTTTCCCGCATCTCATTTCTACTACGCCACCACGCATTTTCTCTTTTCACTCCTCATTTCCTCTGTGATTTAGATAATGACGATCGTGAGACCTGGATGGACGAGTCAAGCTGAATATTTGGCTGTTGATACCAAATAATAGGCTGAATGAAAGATAAGATAAGAGGCTAGAGTTGAAAAAATAGAAATGAAGTGATCTCCGACAAAGAGAATGTATACTCACGTCTTTATTACATGCATAATTATGTTTTCGTTACATTTTCCGGATACTTTATAGACACAAAGTATTGTAAGGATACCTGGGGTGCCTTGATGGTGCATACAACATACGTATCTACAGAATATCATTAAATTTGCACCATTAAGAACAACTACTATTCATGCTTGTCCGTCTGTCTACTATATCTTTACGAAACAATGTTACGTAATATTTTTTTGAACCCGACAATTTACATAATGCAATGAGGTCACGTAAATGCTCCCACATTATAAAATAGGAGCAAACCAAATTGAGAACTTGGATGGAGATTTAAATTTTTAATAATTTGGAGTTTATAAACATGTCAACTTACTGGCATATATTTATAAGTCGGTCACCTGGTAACTCGAAAACCACATTAAATTTTCGAATTCCGTTAAAAAAATAGATCTTGGGGTATACCGGGCACATAAAGGTATTGGTTTGATCTTTCTCCCTCTTTCCCCAGAAGGAAATGAACGCGTTCAACTTAAGGAGATAAATCTTGAAGTCCTGTACTTGGGGGTAATATGAGACTTCGATTAAAATCTGACTTTTAGAACGTCTGACTTCACAATTGAGTAAGTTTAAGTTTAAATACCGTTATCTTATTCAACAACTTACTTAAAAGTAAAACTTTTCAAATTGTTTCTTTAATGTCCATACATTAAAACTAACATTGAGTATACAGATCCACACAGTAAATATGTTGTTAATTCACTCACTGTTAAACTTTTAATAAATTATTATGATACGTACTACTTTTATTACGGTTATAGTAGCCTTTCTCCTTCCCATTTACCTTTCAAACACTTACTATTGTGATGTGAATTAAAAAACCCAGAGGAGTGAGTGGAACATCAGATAGTTATGAGAAAGATACGTAGTTTTTATGGCATAACATGATAATTTTAGTTTATGTGTATTTTCAGATGTTTGTTCGTTTTTATTGGTTTTATTATGCAACCTTTTGACGAGATGCTACTGTCGTAACTCGTTTTACAAGTGTATCATTTCACATTACTCGTTGGAATTAAAGTCAGTGTCCCGAACAGTGATAAAACGACAACTATGAATCAAACTGGAACTTAATGTTGCGAAAAACAAAATAGCTTTGGTTTATGCTTTAACCTATACTTAAATACAGGGACATACTAAAAACTGACATGCAAAGGCACATTACAATGAATTATTTTCGAGGTTAGCCCGTAAAAATATAAAGCTGGTTAGGTATAACATTATAAAGGGCAGATGGTTATAAGAATGAATTGTAGATTACAGGTATTGGAGTTCGCTGTTAGTATTCTGTGATATGGTTGCTATTTCTAAGTGTTTCTGATATTATGTACTCACTACTATACTATACACTAAAACACTAAAAAGGAGAGAGAAAGAGAGGCAAAGATATTAAATATTTTTGCCAGGCAAGCACAATAAGTTGTTGATGAAGACAATAATAAACTGGTCCAACGTCATTGGAAAAGACGCTGACGCAGGAGAAACATGATGTGGCATTACTTTTTTGAGTCTAGCACTTGCTGTAGTAACAGAAACAGACGTTTTACAACCAGGATCCTAATAATAAGGATGTCATTAATGATGACATTGTCTTCTTGTATCCTTACTGGCGTGACAACAAGAATAAGTGTTGTTGGTTGTAGTTGCAATAAAGAAACTACTTGATTTATGGCTGACCTCTAGAATGTTAGTACCTTTAACAGAGAAAGTGGAACATAATATATAACATACCTGTGGTCTAGTGATCTCAAGTTTTGGATACATATATTACGAGTGTATACCAGCAACCTGATATACATGTATACTTGTAACGGTATTTACAGTTGACAACTGATGCATAGATATCATTATGCATCTTCTACTAGAAATTTTACGGTAACCTGAAACATTTAAGATTAAATACGTAATCGTAGAAATTTTTATGAATGTAATAAAGAAGTGACTATTGTTTGTATTTACGAGTGTAGAAGTGAGTTAATTAAACTGCTTTTACTAAAATTACTTTATATTAAATACAAAACTGAATGCATAAGTATCTTAGAGGACTGTTGAAGAATTAATTGTTTGGAATTTGTTTGGATTTACCGCCTTACCTCCCTAGTAGCGACAAACATAATTAGATAACGTTTAAGTTTGCTAACTTTAAGTACAACGCATAAAATTTGTGCTCATAAATTTAACTTATGCTTTTTGCTGCTTCTGCTTTTAAAATACATGTATTTTTCACCAAATATCAAATTAAGGCATTGTACTAAATATGTAAACATGGTATATTTGCCTCTATGTTAACTTTTTCTTTCATTTGATCTTTCAGAATGGTCAGCAATCAGTTTTCCCAAGCCTTGAGTTATCTCCCAGCATGTCTCAAACATTAAGTCCAGGAAGCCACTACGATCATCCAATGAACGTCGAGAGACAGAGTCCTCCCACGCGTGGGGGCTCACTTGCATCATGTGGTAACCGTAGTAGTATCGGTGGGAGAAGCATCAAAGAAGAGGATGATCCTCTTGTTGGACCTCCCGCATCCTCCTTGACCCGACGACCTGCCCTGGTGCCTCCGAAACTCATCCCTGATCCTGACTACGAGAATGAGACCGATCGAGATAAAAGCTCGTGGTGAGTGAACAATGCAATGATATCAAAATTAACACTACATATATACCGGTATTAGTCACAAATATACATCAGTACAGAACAATTCACAAAATTGCAACAGTAGCAGCAGCAGTGGTTGTGTCACATTCAATTCGTTTATTCAATTTTACTCAAGGCTTTCCAAGAAAAAGCTGTAACTTACACGAGCCTTGCCCTAAAGTGATTCTAAGGAATTCTAAACTTCTCCAACTTTCTTTGCGAATTTCACTAAAATACATTCATGCAGTACTCTCACCCAATTCTCACAAAATCAATTACTAAACTTAGGCCGGATGAAATAAAAGTGTTTCTGCAAAAATGAAATTCTTGACACGTGGTTCGAATTAACTCGAATAAAGTGCAAAAGAACATTTTGACATGCATTCCATTCCTATATATCATGGGAATGGAATGGAAATTCCTTAAAAACACCATATTGCTGATTGCACGCGCTAGTATTTAATAGGGTACAAGGCAGTTATGCAGATCTTAGCGTTTCGTAGTACGCAAATTAGAACGATGCATGAAGTTTTCTCATCGAGCTGATTGCTCAGATTTTATGTAGATCATGACATTCATGACTCTAAAAAATTATAATTTGGCCTCACTTAAAGCACACACGCTTTCAATTTCAGTACTAAATTAAAAACTGTACAACTTGGCCTCACTAAAGTACGACTTTCAATAGAGTAATAAAAACTGTTTAGCTGGGCTTTCATCGAGTTTTACAAAAAGAGAAAGTATCTGTGTCACTTAAAATTATCATTGGTATTAATACCATTTATCATTTCAATGATAATAATGAACTTTTTCAAAGGTTTTGTTTTCACAAAATGACTCGTATTCGTATGTGAATGAAGGAGAAAGTACATTAATACAAATAACGCATTGAGTTGCTGGTCTATGTTTAGTAAAACACAGGTTTTCCTATTGGTAAATTAGTAGTGTTATACCAATAAAAAATGAATATGAAATGTCAGAACAACATATCATTACAACTGGAAGAATAAATGGAGTATTAAAATTATAAAGTAGCATTATGGCACTTAATAAATACAAAGAAAAAAGGATTATAGGCAGCTGACAATCGAGGATAGGACGATACGACGAAGTATGATCATAACATGAAATCATGATTACCTAAACCAACGATTGTATATTGAATACGTTATGAAGAGAAAGAAAGAAATGTCGACAAAGCAAACAAACTTTTCATGTGCAAGTTTTGTAATACCATCGCATCAGCCCTCACGGCCATCCACATGTGGCTGTACTAAAAAAATATAATATAGATTTGAGTTATATATGCAGATTATGGAGTGTTATTAGTACAGTTTTCTCGCTATTTATTAGTACAGCCTCATACACAGCAAAGAAAAGTAAGATAATAATTGGTTCATTTATCGCTCCATTCAGAAGGATTTATGATTTTAATGTTTTTGGGTTTGTTGGGACGTACTACAATCACGCACTCCCGTTTTTGCCTACAGAATGGAGTAGGTACGTGTACGTGGCTATTATTATGATCATTATTTCTCTGTGTAACCAAAGTACTACCTGGAAACGTAGTGCTGCTTAATCCTTTTCTTTAACTTTCTTCTTCCTCGTTTCCCCACATTCTCCGTTATCCTCCTCTTAAAGCTACACACGTAGACATACATACGTGGTACATGCATGCACTCGAAAAGTGAAGTAGAATCAGAAACGGAAGATAAGGTTAGTATATAGTTTCTATAGATCCCTTATGTCTTGTTTTCCTTTATCCTGTGCAGACCTAGTGCGTCCCCCATTTCTTTATGTGTTTTCTTCTTTTATCATCTTCATGAATCTCTTTTTTCTCAAAGAAAGAGTCATTTCATATTTCGACTATGATGATGTGATGTATAAGCATATTTGTGCTGTATATTATATGTAATCGTAATCCTTATGTACACAAGAGCCTCTTCTCTTCCATACAGCCAGTAGTCCGCGCTGACATAAATTTTGTCATTGAATGAACAGTAAAATTTGTAAATCTGAATAAGACGATCTGAAAATGGAGCGACTAATGAATTCCCTCATTCTTCACTCATTTGACTTTTTATTCCAGTTGTCCCCATCTTCGTTCACGGCTTACAAGCACTTATGTATTAGTATGTTCTCAGCAAATAAAGTCTGCTACATGTGGTAGAAGTGTATGCTACATCGTTACGTGCCTGTATTTCCGTCTCTTGACAAAATAGGTGTAATGAACCGATCGAACCTAGTATTAGGAAGTAACGAAAGACTATATTTTTAACCGTATACTTTTTTGAACCCCGTTTGATATATAAAACTGTGGGACAGGCACAGGTACAAATGGAACTGTAAATATATATGTGTAGAGTGTAGATGGGGAATGTTTCCATTACTTTCATAAGAGAGCTCATTCATTCATCCGTTCCTGTTGTCATGATAAATTCATTTATTCATTCAATTCCTTCACTTTCCCATTCACCTGCATTGTGCTTTATCTCCCTCTCTCTCTTTTGAACCATCCAACCGTTCATAATATATTCTTCCTCTTTTATACTACAGCTTTCTCATCACCAGTAATCTGAACATGGCAAAAATACTTATTACTTTTTTACAACAAAGCGTGCGTGATGATAATGGCGTCTAATAGGATATATAGCTTCATTAGGTCGTAGGTAGTTTTTCGCACCGTTGGTTAGGTTCTTAAAGGTTCCCTCTACTCGCTCAACCGTTCACCCCTAATACATATAATACAATTGATGCTCTAACCTTGTTTTAATACGGGTCTATTTGTAATGAATGAACAAATTTCTGCATAAAATGGGCTAAAATTACGCTGATTTTCGTTGTTTAAAATTATAAGAGACTAAACGATCTAATTCAACAGCCTGTTTTCGTTCTGATTGTCTGCATTCTTCATCGTTTAAGATTTGTTCCATAATTGTAATTTCTTTATCATACTTGCCAGCTTATAAAGATTACATTTGAGATATTTTTCGAGAATTAAAAAAACAATCCCAGTATACAATATTCGCTGAACTACCTGCAAAATAACGTTTCCAAGTTAATTTCATTTTATAAGGAGTCTAGGGAATTTGCTGTTGGGTTGGAAAATATGTAAAATACAAAACGTAATGTACTGACGATGAGATTAAGCAAATTAGGAAGTCTGTAGGGTACTAAAAGTCTATAAGTAGCTTAGAGTAGTCATAATGTAAGTTTAAAGCAGAGAGTGACTAATATCTAAAATGCTTTCACAATCAAAATAAATTTACTTTCGTGTTAATCTATTCTTATCTTAATACTTTTCACTACTTAATCCACAGTTTTAGAATCTCTAGTTTAACCGTTTTCTTAGGTGCATAAATTTAACATTTCATTTGCGTCATTGCCACAAGCGATTACCTTCCCGATAAATAGTCGCAACGAAAATGGTAGAAACAATTTCAAATTTTATATGTATTACCTATGTAAAAAATGATCTTTTCTCATTTTCTGGGAAATTTGACACATATTATTTGGAAGTACGGACTGCAGTAACAAGAGAAAAGTTAAATGAATTACTGCACCAGTGACACTATCAACGCGGTTACCCGATCAATGCACACTCTCTATGTAAAGCTGTACAATTTTTCTGAAAAGCTATGCATCGCTTGTTTGCCCACAGAACGTCATGATACACATATTTAATATTACAAAAACGCTCTAAAAAATGGTATAAAATTTATTCAAGTAGTTATATACATCAACATTAACTCTGGTCGTAAAAAGCAGACGAGCGAGAGTAGCAAACCACTTTTACCTTTCTCCCTCTCTCTCAAATAAGATCTACAAACAAAGTGGTATACTTGAAGTGCAGCAGTAAATTTACTGGTTATTATCATCATTGTCTCCATAACTATCTACTTCTACTGCTGCTGCTACTACTGCTCCACATTTCTCGGTTTTGTATCATTGTTGCATATTGCATATTACAACACACTATAATATTACCACACGTACAGTACAAGTTCCTCCTCATCCTCTACGTGAATATTATGCGAGCATGTGATTTACATAATTTTCTATTGAGCTGCACCATTACATTTAACCATCCCCTCTTTTTTCTCTATTCTCTTTTCTTGGAAACTGTCATCATCACCAACACCATTTTTCGATGTTTTCAGTCGAAGCAGCGACGATAATACGAGTCCCCGAGCGAGGAGAAGTTCCATAGTGGTCATCCCACCAATGCAGATTTGTCCCGGGGACCTTCTTGTCTACGGGAAATGTCTAAGTCAACGGAAAAGTTTATTGGGTACGTCATTTACTCTTACATTTTCTTCACCTTAATATTTCAGTTCCGTTCTAAGCTAAATAGTTGTCGTTCACAAGCCACAACTTCGACGGTACCCGCTTATTTTAGATTTTTTCGTGGAAACGTTTCACGTTATTTTTTACGACGTTACCGTACTCTCTTTTGGAATTCAACGAAAAAGAGAAATACTAAGTAAAAAACTACATTTTATTGCTGCAACCTACATACTACATACATACATTGCTACCCTGTGGTGTAGTTAACATATCGTCAGCATCACCATCACTACTTTATATAAACTTGTATGGCTTTCATGATTGATATTGATATTGGCGTAATGTTAAAATTACAATGGTAGTGTTCTATGTCATGTCTTTCTTTATTTCACCGCAAAACTTTTCTTATACTTTTTCTTTCTTGTGAAGAAAAAATAAGGTTTTAGTGTTTTTTCACAAGGAAAAGTTTATGCACAATTTTCGTTTTCAATAATATCACGACGAATTCGAACGGAAACAGACTATTTAGCCAAACCAGATTCTTCTCATGGGAATTTCTTGGAAATTGCCATCTCACAGCTTACAATAGAGAGACTGACCTACAAACATATAGAAAATACGGGAAATCTCTTCAACATTCTCTCGACTCTCGACTACTTTCATAGCAGTTTCAAGTAACACGATTGAAAGTTTTGTGGTAGTCATAATCGTATGTTCCGATGAGAATAGGGTTATAATAAGAAACAATGTGAATTCTAGGATTCCAACCACACTTAAGAAAACCATGGGAATTTTCTCTTACCTACTTCATAACAGTGTTTTTCCTCTAATTACTTTTCATCTCATAAATTTTACCTGGCTCGTTCAGTGGAGAAACGACTCAAAAAAATGAATAAGAAAGGTCAAAAATGTGGTCTGGTTAATGGTGAGATGGTTCATGGTACATGTTGGCCAAGAGACTAGTTAGTCTGTGGCAAAGCTAATTATTTTTTATGCAAAAGCAGTTACTAATTACATGATTGAGTACTTGGTCTGGATTGCATCACCTCAAGCACGTGCCTTTGAACAATTGAACGTTCTCCATGGGTGGTTGTTGCTAGGTTGTCGGGTCAATTAGTGGATCGACGGGTTTTATTGAGGCACATATCGCAAAGCCAGTGCTGAAATTGAAACTGTAACAAAGCGGTCAGGGGTTTCGTGGAAATGCCTAAAATATATTTATATATGTATGTATCCATTTGCAGTGCCAAGCCACGTGAATAAGTGACACATCATAAAAAAGTGCTATTTGTTTTCAACAAATTGTGCGTGAAAGTAATTAATCTAATGGAATAGGGAACAGAGAAAAACTCTTTAGAAGTACAAAAACTTTCTTCCTTTTAGAATAACATCAAAAGTTTTGAAAAAATATTTATTTTGTTCATATATACATAAGTGCTCCTTGTGGGTCCTCGTTCTCTCCTTTTCTTACCCTCTGTTTATATCAATATAAATATTGAATACTAAAATAAATAATATGATAAATTTCATGACCATGATCACCGTCAGAGGATCTATCAAAACTCAAAACTGATTTTTAGAGTCAATAAGACTTCTGAACAAAGTAACATCACATACATGATTCACTTTCTATGTACTTCACTCCATCTGAAACAAATATTTCGTAAATATGCATTCTGTGAATATTTGGACAATAAATTAAATTGGTAGTCAAGTAGCTCTCAAAAGAGCCAGATATATTTGACCCATTTATGCATACACCAACCCATTCAATTTATATCACGGTACCGTACGTACATACGTGCTTGAATCAATAAAAAGTTACAGAAAATGCGTTTGTTGAACAAATCTAGCAAAAAACAAAAGCAAATAATTATTATATTTTTCAAGTACAACAAAAAGTGCAAATTTATTTTTCACGTGAGTGAGTAGGTAATTTCCTGTAGCATGCACATCAAGGTAAATTTTAAAAGACGCTTGTACCCAAATACTCCCACATGAATGTGTAGGAAGCGAAGGAGAGCTCATGAATTGAAATAATAAAATTATGATAAAATATACCCTTGGCCTGACTACAAGTCGTGGTGAACATCAAAGGATTTTGTTGGAAATAAGTGATATATTGCAGAATTCCATAAAAAATCTATTATTATTCTGTCCTTCCTCCCCCCAGCCCAGTCTTCGCTTTCTTTCTACGTAAGAGATGGATGGATAAGTTAAGTCGTGCTCAATTTTTGGAGAGCTAAAGAGCAGTCCAAACAAACTCGTCTAATAAATTCTCGTATTCCCCAGTTGCCTTTTTAAGGAGAGGAAAACGAGAAGTGCACAAAAAACGACTTTCTTCTTTCTATCAAGCTCTTTAACAAAAATCTATAAGGTATCCTTGACAAGGGAAGGGGACAGGACAAGAAGACAAAAGGAAATAGGACTCTTTGCATGCACCACACGACCTCGAGCAGATTCGGGGAAAAAGTGCAATGTCGCTTTTGTTGATTCTGCGAGGCTCTGCCGCCTTTTTAGCGCTGTTTTAAACTTGGTTCACTGGAACTGAAACTGACAGACAAGCAAGCTGATGCTTAGCTTCAGTTTCTGCTTAAAGGATTTGAGGGAAGATATAGTAAAGGGCACAAAATCCATAGTCAAATAGCATATAAAGAGGACGCCGGAGACTTTTTTTATTCGCACTCCAGTCCAGACTAGACTATTCTTAGTCCTCTTCCGGCTTCATTTTTACTGTCAAACATGAAATGTAATTTAGTCTGCTCTCCTTTCACTTCAAGTGATCAAGATTTTTCTCTTCCAATAGCTTTATGCGCGAGCGTAATAATACAGCATTTTTTAGTTAATAGTCAATAGTTATAACTAGCGATATGGTAATATTAGCTGTTTTGTAAAATGTGTTACAGGCTGCAAGATAGGACACTTGGACATGATCATGTAAATATCAAAATTACACTCCATTGTTGTGTTGTATTGTAATAAAAGCATTTACAATGAAACTTTTTATTCCAATATTGTCTTATTAACTACCGATGCGGAGCTAGGTAGTTAATGATTTCGATATCCTGTCTGTGTGTGTGTCTGTCTGTGTGTGTGTCTGTCTGTCTGTGAACACGATTTCTCAAAAACTACTCGACCGATTGACACCAAACTTGGCACACAG
>JAQFZH010005102.1:0-11014 GCA_034695485.1 Entomobrya nivalis
TCTTGACCTAAGGTGTCTGTGTACCAAGTTTGGTGTCAATCGGTCAAGTAGTTTTTGAGAAATCGTGCGGACAGACACACAGACAGACAGCATGTCGAAAACAATAACTACCGTACAATATATTTTAAGCTGTTTATATTTGTTTGCCACAAAAGTTTATTTGTATGATGTCTGTAACTACGTAAACGGCGTCTTAAATTTTTATTCAAATTACAGAACTCTGCCTGTTTTCAAGAAAAGGCAAATGTCGCTTAGTGACAATTTAAATTTATATTTTGCTTATATGGAAATTCCATTTTTCATTGTTATATCTGTATCCTACTTTTTTATTCTACAATGGAGGAATCCATGTAGAGTTTCGGTCATTGGATATGGCTTACTTCCGGAATGCTGGTCCACTGAATTTGGCTACGAAAATACATTGTTGAAAATGATTGTTTTGGTTATAAACCAATGGGCATGGATTTATGGATGTGCAACAATGTTTTTTTTTGTATTATACTATTAAGCATTTGTACGATGAGCTTACGAGATTTCTTGGACTTGTAAGAACTTCTATTTAAAAAATATTATTATGTTATAATTGCAATGGTAAAAGATTTCTTTTTAATTACAGATTCTCCACGTTTTCGTCTTCGCATGATCAAAGCACTCAAGTTTTTGTGGCGCCAAAAATATTTCGAAACATTCAATATCTCTGCATGTTAACGAATGAAATACTTCATGATATTTTAAGTGTTGTAATTGCATTCGTGGTACTACCTCAAAATGCGGTTATGTCATTTGTGCTACGGAATCCCATGAACGAAACAAGCTTTGCGTGGATTGCAGTATTTGGAGGATGCATTGCTTCCTGTTGGGTGGAAAATTTGGTAGTTTTTCAAGGACTTTCAGCATTGCACAGAACGTCGGTTGAAGGAATGAAAAAATTGAAAAGTGCACTTGCTAACGACTGCAAGTTGCAAGGGACTAGCAAAAGACGAATTCGTTTGTGGAACACAAAATTTTACAAAAGTTGCAGCGTGCTTAAAATAAAAATAGGATCGGTTAATTTTTTTGATAGTTTGACTCCATTAGTGTTGATTGATTTTGCGAATAACCTTACCGTTAATCAAGTGTTGCTTGGAAATTTCCAATAAAGTTCACGCAATGGCAAGATTTTTTTTGTTATAATTAATATAAAGAAAATAGTTAATGTTACCGATTAGAAGATATTTTAAAGTTTTCTGAATTGGTGTACTGTGAAATATATGAATTTTTGCTATAAGTCTACATTCTAGATCAATAATATCAATATTTAAATCCTATTCCCTAATGAATCCGTTTGACGAAGCGTGCTTATAAATATTTATTATCTATCCTGTGTCTAGCTAAGCTAAGCAACGTGCCTTTGGTCCAACCAATATCGCACTTAATAAACTAGTATTATTCCATTACATGACCAAATTAAAATTATGCCGACAAACGAAACTAAACCGTGAATCTTTCAAAATTTAAACTATATTCTGTCAAAGCCATGTCTCCTATATTATTGTAAGTAAAGGAAAATGTCTTAACAAAAAATAAAAATTGTTGAAACAGCCACGAGGCAACGAAAGAGAATATTCAAAGGTTAGATGTCTTGCTTGGCATATATCATATGTGTTATAAAAGTTTGGAAATTGCCGTAATGGTCAATAAATTAATTACTAGAATGGTTAGAATAAATGAGTTCGTATATGTAATTTTTTTAGCTTATTCAACATGCCACTGCCTCTATGGGGTACTTGTTGGAAATTATCTATGCTTTTATCTAAACTT
Organism: Entomobrya nivalis; assembly: GCA_034695485.1. Classification (NCBI taxonomy): domain Eukaryota; kingdom Metazoa; phylum Arthropoda; class Collembola; order Entomobryomorpha; family Entomobryidae; genus Entomobrya; species Entomobrya nivalis. The sequence continues at coordinate 1,801 of JAQFZH010005102.1, forward strand.
CTGGAAGATTTAATGCTTAGTTTTATTATAAGAATTTAATTATTTGAAGTAGTTCTCTTAAGCTTTAAAAGCATATCAAACAGAGGTCCATCATTTTTAACGGCCAATTTATCCCTAAGTGGTCTCCTAAGTGCTAAGTTTTAGTGTCGTGCACCATAAAAATTAACGGTTTTTCTCCCTTACCTTTGGTTTGTCGGACTGTTACTATACTGATCAATTTTGTGTATAAATATTTCATTAAGATCAGCACTTTATAAGACACCGTGCCAAGCTTCAGGTCTTGGTCACTTTCTTTACAAACATTAACATAAATAACTTAAAATCAGCAATTGAAAATTATTAAAAAAAGTGTCGGCCACGTACTCGCCAACCTAAAATGCAACAGACGATAACTTTGAGGAATAAAAGGAAGCGGAATTTATCGAAGGTAAAATAACCTTTAGAATTAAAAAATTTCAAAACTAATCAATTTTTTTTATAAATGTCATATGTTTTTAGGTAAATGGGCTTTCTATAATTCCGTATGAGTCCAGTGATGACAACTTCACTGGAACGGATATGTTTACAGTCTCAGGAAACTCTTTATGTCAAATGCCGTAATCAAGCAGTTTTCAATTACGACTAAATCTAATACAGCTTTGTAGCGCTATAATGCTGCAGCATCGAAGAGAGGCTAATACAGCAAATTCCAAAGACGACAGATTAAGATATTCTGGGGTAACTCGGGAACGCAACTTGAACGCTGTTATGAATGTTGATATAGAGAAATACGACAATTTTGCAAACGCTCCACAGAGAATCAGTTCGGCAAAAGTTGGAAATGATAAAAGTCTCAAGATCCGAAATAAGAACGTACTGAAACGAGAATACTTGCTGGACAATCAAACAATGCAGCGACTTGAGCAAATAATTTTACTCGGCATCGCCACCGGCTCGGTTCCTTGGAAATGGAATAAAAAAACCTGCAGGATTGAAAATCGGGGATTGCTGTTTCAAAAGATATGGTGGCTTATTAACTACCGAATTACGAAGTACGGTAGTTAATGCTTTTAACATCCTGTCTGTCTGTGTGTGTGTGTCCGCACGATTTCTCACAAACTACTTGACCGATTGACGCCAAACTTGGCACACAGTTACCTTAGGTCAAGACCTTCTATGGGATTGATTTTCAGACTCGCAGGTCAAACGTGACCCGAGATATGGGGGTCACAAGGTCCCCATGCATTTTAAATGGCAATTTTTTTATTGTATAAATCGATGGAGGGTTCAAAGTAGATCAACTTTTGTCAAGGAACCACGGGTCAAAGTCAAACCCCCTGGGGCAGGGAGCTGGAGAAGGTCACATGTATTTTAAATGGTAATTTTTTTTAAAGTCGATTCTTATGCAACATCAAATGCTGATCACAATGGAATCACTTTATGACCCATGCGCCTCCTGTGACCCGAGATATGTGGAACTAAAAGTGGCCCCATACATTTTAAATGTTTTTTTTTTGTTTAAACGTCATAGCCGTCGTATAAAGTTCACAAGCGCCATATAAACACTACAAGCGTCGTATACATCTATTTATTCGCTTCAATTCGGTAGTTGATTTCCAGAGTTTTACACTCTTCTAGTTAATAATAATATTGATGAAATGTTGTCACTGTATCTTTGATGTGGACCAACGAACAAGATTTGAAATACGCCTTGTAAAACCAGCAGTGCAATAGCATATTTTAAACCAGATACGATATTTAGTGTTCTCAGATTTATCGTATCGACATGGTGCTAGTTGATTTGTGGCAATAGTCCATGTAAACTCGGAGCTTTTAAGACAATGGACAGATACTACAAGCGTCGTATGCATCTACTAATTCGCTTCAATTCGGTAGTTAAGTTTCAGAGTTTTTACACTCTTCTAGTTTGGATAATTAGCACGATTCAAAATATCGCAATAGCAGTGTTCCAAGTGAAAACGATATTGCATGCTGTTAGCCTTGTGAAGACACACAGACGGGCGTTTCAACTTAGTTTAAGTTGTTATAAATCAGTAATAAATCTGTGGTTTAAATTCTTTTTGTTCTTTTACAAGGAGTCGGTGAGTACTACAAAGTTCTATCATTCAAAAACATATTTCAACTCTTTATGATTTTCTTTTTCTATTCAAAAAAATCTGTAAAAATTTGTTTGCATCTAGACCAGAAAATATATCAACAGGCTTTTGCAATTTAATAAAGCTTATGTCGAAAAATATGTAATCCACTTAGACGGAATGGATGATGGAGGTCGATGGGTGATAAATGGGGGCATATTGGCCGATTTTGTCGTCGTTGGTATATCAACCAGTCTGTATCTCCTATTGGCAGAACAACCGTGGTACCTATACTCCATCATTAGCCCAAAGCCATGGTATTGGAAACTTCCTGGTGCATTTCATGAGTTTATGCTTACTGGAAAAACTGTAACAGCTACAACACTTATTGTTTGGGTGATTGTAGCTCATAGTAATACCGTCAAGTTTTGGCTCTCGGAAACGCAGTAATTAATTAATATCTTGGATATCTTGAGCGTTTAATTGAAGAAAAAATAAATAACAATGTTCATTAATTTTCAGTAATCAAAACGACAGCGACTACACAACCGATGAACTTCGCTCTCCCAAAACTGCAATGGAAACTTATAGAACAATCCAAGTGCTACAAAAGCTTTTAAGTGAATGTATTTCGCCTATGGCTATTCCAATATTCAACGTAGCTTGTTTGGCTATCATTCCGATTGGTTTCATTATGGTAAAGGGCATGAATCATATTTTCCTCAACGAATTTCCAGGAAGTTTGTACTATCCATTTACTGTTCTTATTTGCACTTCGCTTCTATTTGTACCGATAAAACTGACAGCTGAGGTTTACGATCTTGGATGCAGTTTTGTAGACAGTTGGTCATTGACAAAGCAAAAGGGTTTCAGAAGGTTGCTCAAGAGTTGCTCGGGCTTAAAACTGTGGGTAGGAGGGTTTTATTTCATGTCCATATCCACTACTATAACTTTCTTTAAAGTTATGTTCGACTACATTATCTATTGCATTTTAACATTTCCTTAATTTAATAGGAAGCTTTGTTATAATTTTAAGATATTTTGCAATTTTCAAATCCAAGTATTAATTTCAAAATCTGAAATTCATGGTTGGTTTATCACACAATAATTTCTAATAATTTTAATTAAATTACTGGTTTTTAAAACCCTCAAGATATCAGTATTACCGGTCATAATTTTTGTAGCAGTCGTAACATAAAGTTTGAAAGGTGGAATAAAGTTAGCATGATAGTTTGCTTATTGCTGTTCCTTTTTGGCTATAAGGATTGATCATTTTCAAAAAAAATTGATTGATTGCAATGGAGCATAACAGATATTTTGGTAACTTGTTTATTTTTTTCTAAAGGAATATTAATTGTACAATGACAAGTTTGTACGACCTGTGTTGTGTTGATATCATGTCGTCATGTCATGTCCTAGATTCCTTTTCTGGTTTTTGGGGAGCTAGTGGATACAATATTCATTGTTGCCTAGAGTTCTACATTTCTAGCACAAACCAGTGGCATTTAACAAACTAAGAAATCAGTCTAGAACCAGTGGCATGTAAATTAAGTGGAATAATTAGTTATACAGAGCCAATAAATACTTAAGTCAGCTTTTAGCTTTTACTCTAATTCAGAGATAAAGTGGTTTTTCTGCATGATAAATTAACTACTGCTTTGATGCCGCTTTTTAAGATTTTTTGTCACCAGTTTTAGTCCAAGCGCCAAAAATTAATACGTAAAAGAAAAAAAAAAGCTAACGTTGTATTAAGTTAACAAACATGAAATAAGGAAAACACTTTAGTTTAAATGCATACTTTTTATTCATTACAAGAACATAAATGGTAGCAAAAGTTTATGGAAATTTTCTACCGAGCCATAATTAAAACCCTTTTGGTATTTGATTTTTTTTTAGTTTCAACGCAACAGATTCTGCCAAATTCGTTACCATTTTTGTAATAAAAATTTGAGCTATTAGGGCAACTTCCTAGTTTTAATATCATGGCCAATGTTCCAAAAATTGAATTAAAAACCTCGCAAAATTTAAAAGGATGCACCTAAAGGATGTGATGAGACTTTGTCTGTTATGTTTTCTTATAGTATGGTTGATAAAGCAGATAAAATGATTATTTATGCCGTAAAAGTAATTTATTAGGTGAATTATTTTTACAAAGTGCATAAAATTACTGATGGCTAAAACAACAATTTAAAATCTTGCAACGGAAAGTTGCTTTACTTGGCATAAATACAATTGATAAACTGGTTTTGACAGAATAGATTATGTAAATTATGTTTATGAAGGGCTTGACAAATGTAGGAGGAATAGTTCGCTAAAGCTTTCAAAATTCAATCAATTGCTTCATCAGGAGTATACACAAAAACATGAAATCGGTATAACATAACATATCTACACCAAGTGTTTTAATGAATTGTTTTGTAATTTGTTTATTGTATTAAAATGTAATGTAATCGATCCGCTAATAATGGGAACCATTCCGAAGTTTAGCATTCAAAAATAAATCAAATTTACAAATAAATACATGATAAATTTCCTCCTTCCCACAAAATGTACATCCTCTTGTATGCAGTAAAGCTCATGGAATCGTCAAAAAATTAATTCACTTACCGGTAGTTTTGCTAACCAAAGAAAGTATAATGGGTTTTCATAAGTGCCTTATTTTCATTTGTTCTAATTAGCATAGCACAGAACCATACAACTTCATCAAAATCAACTGCCTTTCTGAACATTAGGTTTAAAGTCCATACCTATTATTGATTGTATCAGATGCTCCGAAGACGTTACGATACATAACTGACCAACCAGGTGAAAAGTTTATGGGTCTACTTTTATGCATGTACAAAGATTTAGATGGACGGGTTCTTGTTCAACGAGTTTCAAAATTAAAGCGAACTAAGAAAATTACGCAAAACTTTACGATTTCAACAATTTTAACACGAACGATTTACCCCTCGAGAGTACCTTCATTTTTGTGAGCCAATATGACAAAGTGATTCTAGCTGAGTTACCCCCGAGACACAATAGCCGAAGCCACGGCTCACCGCCAGCTGTACATGCTAGCTCTAAGATTGAAGAAACAGCTCAGTGCTAGTATGCATGCGTTGCCAACCAAAAAGGCTTTTATCAAAGTGACTGGGGAGTACGTAGGAAAGTTTGCAATATTTGGAACAGCTACTAGGTTAATGTAAAGTTTAACGTACTATAAGCACAACTACGACTTTTAACCTATGTTTTGTATTCCAATTTTTGTTCTTTGGAAACTACAACAAAGATACGCATTAAGCAACTAGTTCAACGCCTTTTAATGTGTTGTAGGTACAATAAGTTGCAAGCTTTTATAAAGTAAGGTACCATTTGCGAGAAATTTTCTTTAAACTAATTTAAAAACTATTCTTGAAAGCTTAAAGTTCCGCCTAACATGACCATTGCCATTTGACCAATATTATTATGAAGTTGAAGTGAAGTTGGGTTTAAAGCTCAATACGAGTAGCGCTGAGTTGAGCTAGATATCAAGCTCAATGTGTGATTGTTATTTATTTATCTTGGGAAGTCCTGTTTTGGCGAAGTGTCTTAACGTAACTTTCAAAAATCGAATTGGTATAGTGAAATACAAAAGAAAATTGATAACCTTTTTAAATGCACATTTGATGCTCCGCCGTTTTTGCGATAAATGTGGGATAATCCGTTCGTAAACCAATGAAAAGAAACCTCATGGAATTCATAAAAATTGTGAATTTTATTATGGTAAAGGCAGAGCTGTTATTATTTTCCGCAAATTCAAATAATGTTTTTGGTTGGTATTTAGAAAAATTAAAGTACATGTAAAATTCTAACGTAAAATTTGTTACTGGCGTAATACCTCCTATTGATTGTCTCAAATGCTTCGAAAACGTTCGTTCAAAGATTTAGATGAACGGGATTTTGTTCAACAGGATTCAAAATTTAAACAAAATACGGATATAACGCGGAACTTTACGATTTCAAAAATTTTAATACGAAGGATAGAAAATTTACCCTTTGAGAGTACCTCAATTTTTGTGAGCTAATAAGACAAAGTGATTTTCCACTTAGTATAGAATTACGAACAACAAGAATATTGAATTAAATAGAATTATTAAAACGCAAATATGCATAAGTTATTGAACAAATGAGAACATGAACTCAAACCTTTGCTAGAATTACGCAGAACAGCTCGTCAAATTATAAATTTTTGCCCTTTCTCTGTAAACTCTTGCGCTTAGGTCCGAGTTCAGACAAAATGAATAATTTGATATTCATTTGTTTCTTCTGGAAGTTTTTCTTTACCATATTAGCAGAAACATTCCAGGTCATACCCAAATTACCTATGCACATCGATGTCGACTGTTTGGTCAATATTGTTTCAGGATACAATCGTCAACCTCAACTAGGTCTTTCGAATAAAAATCCTAACAAACAACTGTATTCCTACACTTTTTTTCAAGCAAACCACTTCAATATACATATTCCTAGAGATGTTTTGAATAGCAATAATTTTACACTAAGGGATGGTCACCTTCGATTCACAATCACTCAAAAAAGTGCCACTAATTGTGTAACTTTTCTTTTGCTCACAACAAACCTTCGAGAAACAGTTTTTGCCATCCAAAAAAGTGGGTTTTCAACATCTGCGGAAGTAATTTTTTGCATAAATCTTGACTTAAGCAATGGTGCACACCAAATATTGAAGTTGTTTTCGAATCTAGTTTACATGTCCAACGTGCAACCATTTCACGCCTCTATTATATTCTATATGGACAAGAGTAAAGATGTTTACGTCTATTGTTACTTTTGTCCAAATCGGCACAACTATCACATATATTCAAAGAACCTTCACATTTTCGAGATACTAAAAGCAGCGAATAAATTAAATGGTCAAGCATACGGCATGCATGTTCGCCTGCAGCTTCCACTTGGTTGGCCAGGCATCCTAATGTGGCAAGATTTGTCCTCATGCTTGAAAACTTTCACGGGGGGTAACCAAAATCTAAAGGGATTAAGTAAAGCCTTAGGCGAATGTTCACAACCAGAAATTCTACAATTTTCATCAGCCCAAGATATTCTAAATGCTACCATAGTAATGAACTTATTGGAATTTCCTGTTTCCGAATGGAAAACAACTGATTGGTTTCTCCAACTTGTGGCACTCGAGAGTCCATTAGGAGATGTACCGCTTGAGATCGTAGACTATCGAAGCGAACTAGTTTGGGCTCAGTTAGACTTTTTCTGGAAGACGATTGCTTGTGTAAATATTGAAGACGTGTCAATTTTTGATTTTTCAGTCCTAACCGCTATGACTCCAATGGTCTGGATAGCTTTGGTCGTCACTGTGGTTCTCTATAGTTTTATTTTTAAGACTATGGGAAAAGCTTTGGACATTCTCTGGCCCCTCTTTGGAATCTCCTGCAACTATGATCATCCCAGAGGCTTTCTTGGAATACTTCTTATTTCATTACTATGGCTATCAAGTACATACCAAGGCGGAATTTCGTCCGAAAGTATGGCGTTTGACGAGTTTCCAACGGTTACGAACTTTCTGGACAACGGGTACAAGATAGAGGCGGGAAGGTTCTTAGCATTTGCAGTAGAAATCGCGGACATACTAGTGCCGCCAAAGTTATACAATGGGTTCAAGGCCTTAATGGGTCGGAGAAATCTGAATGATTTTCTGAGTGCCAATGCCTCATCCTATGACCTCGAAAAAAATCAGTTCCCGAAATATCTTGAGAGATGCACAAAAGCGAAAAGAATGTTATCAGGTGTAATGCACGATACATTTGGTGTAGGTTTTTACGACGTTGTGGCAGATAACGTTTGGGTAGTGGAGGACAAATACTATTGTCGAGGATATGATATACGAAAAATCTCATCAATTGATCTAAAACTAAGCATGCGGATGAAAGGATACTTGTCCGAAAAGTTAAGTCACATTTTCAAGCAATGGAACGTCATGGGGATGATGATTAAGTTGGAAAAGCTGAAATCTTCTTTGAGGCAAATCGATGTCACAAAAACTTTGAAAATAGAGTCATTGAGTAAATTAAGAGATCCTGGTAAGATTCAACTATGGTCAGCCATAGGAGCATTTGCTTTGTTTGGTCTGGCGGTATCATTGTCATTGCTTTTTATCCAATTGATAAGGTGGCTTATTTGGTCTGGTTGTTTACATAAATATTGGACAAGTTTTAAATTTTTATGCAATTTTATCAGACATGGTGATTGCTGGTAAATATAAATAAATTATTAGTTTATGGCATACGATTCTTTTGCACCCTTTTTTGGCATTTTAACCATCCACAATAGCATCAAAAATCCTCCTTCAAAATAATTATGCCGCACGTTCTGCATCCTTTTTTCCACCAAGTGTTTTTGCAATAGAAGTTAGCTTTGATTCAATCGTAGTACATCTTATGTGGGTTGTGTTTCGTATAGGGCTCTGTGTTTAAAAAATCTTATCTTATTTTGTACTCTGTCACGCATTACACTCATATTTATGTTGATTACATGATTTTTACATAGCGGTTCCAACCAAAATAGTCTGGAGCCAGTAATCTCAAAACTGGGATAAATAGAACGCCGTTAGTGGCTACATTCATTGAGGCACTGTAAATTGGTAAGTTAATTAATTCTTTTTCACATTTTGGGTTATTATACTCATGATATAAGAATAAGTGAGTGTGTGATTTCAAATATTATTTCGTTTACCTAAAAACCTCATCTGCAGCGTCAAGTATTGGTGGCCAACACTTTTCCCATTCACATCGTTCTCCAGTCACAATTCCCCATAAGGAGTTGACCACTGGAGCATTAAATATGCGTGTTCCAGGGATACTTTTACCTTCACTTTTTTTAAACCAAGTCATCATTGACTCAAACTCATCTGGAGGGTGGAAAACTAAGCTTTAATTTTCTAGCTCCGTGGGTTAGTCAGGTATGCTCGTGTTCTGCAGGTTGGAAAATAATGGCTCAATTAGTTACATGAAAGATGAGTGATTAGGGATGGTGATGGGTGTTATTGTACGAAAAAGTCATAAAGAAAAATCACCTGCTTCTCAAAGGAGAGTTGTTAATGATAAATAAAATGTTAGAACAAAACTAAATGTTTATAGTTAAGTTTACTA
>JAQFZH010005103.1:0-11013 GCA_034695485.1 Entomobrya nivalis
AATTTCAGCCAGACATATTTAAAATGAACATTTTGTTTTTTCGAGAATCCTATTTAAAAGTTTTACGGGGTTTATTTTGAAGTGTGGAGATCCGTTACCTTATTTTTTCACGTTGCTTTGCTGAATAAATTGTCCAAATTTTTAATTAGTGAGTTCCAAAGTGCTTAATTAAAATTAAAGTTGTTTGGATTGACAAGCATTTTAAATTTTTGAAGAGAAGGTGAGTATGATATGTTGATGTTTGGTATTTTGAAGAATTAATATGTAAACAAAGTGTCAGATGATAGTAATGCGTGGATGGTGGGTGATTAGTGATTACTTCAGTTAGTGTTTAATGGTATTACTTAATTACGATTTTTTGATTATTTGTAGGTTTATTTAGTGAACACTATCATCATGGGAAGCGTAGTATCTCAATTGACTGAGGATGCAAAGGCATTCAAAGAGCTAACAAAGGAGGGACAAAGCCCTGCAGAAGGAGGTGAGGCTTCTGGTGCAAGTGCTGAGGTGTCCCCGATGACACCTACTCCAAACAATGGGGCTTTGAAAAATCTAAAAGTTGCGGGGCTTGTTGATCCTAGGTCCCCAAACCCTGAAATAAATCGGACTCCGTTGGAGGTAAGAAAAGTGTTTGGAGGGAATATATTTGTTACATAATTTCAACCTGTGTTTGTGTTTATTTTGGAATGATGAAAGTGAAATCTGAAATGTTATTTTCTGTTTTTGACATGCTAGATTGAGGAGCGTAACAGGAGGATTGAAAGGACTCGTCTGAAGAACCAGTTCAACAAGGAAAATAACTTGATGGTTCCACAACAAGGTGGGGACATTCCTCCAGGTGATCTTGCTACTACTCCAACTGGCCCTCCACCGGGCAAGGACTTACTCCCTGCTTTTGATCCTCGGTCACCCAACCCGGAAATTAATCGTACACCTATTGCCTTTTCCCAAAATGCGGGGGCGTCGGTGGTGGGGCGTAAGATGTTTCAGAATCAGGATAACTTGATGGATTAAGGTTGAGGGAAAAAGTTGTAAAAAATGTAACGGTTGTCGGCTGCAGGGTACCAAGTACCATTTTATACGGTACATGTAGTCTTTAACGTAAAAAAATCGCACATTATTTTATTATGATAGGGTGATGAATGATGATGATGGTCGTGTTATTAAAAATCTTCACTTCACACTTTTTGTACTGTTTTATATTTACGAAACCAGTGTCACTGCACTGCCTTGTATTATGAATTGAGGTATTGTAGTTTTAAGAATCAAAACGGTAAAATAATTTTTAATTGTACTTTACTTTTACTATAGTCTAATCATTTAAAGTTAACCATTAAGTTGTAAATGTGATGAGAAGGGAAAAAAATCGAATTAAACCAATATCGCAATTTTTATCAACATTTTAAAAGTTTATTTTCAGAACCATTTTTTTATCATCATAATTTGCTAACAAAATCTAAATCTACAAATATACATAATGTGCAATATCGAAACACGTCTAAATTCTACATAAACTCCGTATTTTCCAAGATAAATAGGTATAATATTATGTACATCAGATTTCGCTACTTTAACATGATCGATATACTTAATTACATAAATAGCTCAAAGTAGATATTATTGAGATTCTTCAGGATAATCGTTTTACATTTTCAGGTTTAATTGTACTTTGTAAACTTTAATAGCGTATAGCCATTCTTAAAATTAATTTAAATGCCTTAGAATTTAGTCTGACTGAAAAATTCATACCAAGTACTAATCAAGTCAAAAAAAACTCAATGACCTTAACTAATTAGCTGCAGCTTGCTTCGAATAATTTAATTAATATCACAATAAAAGTTTTCAACTAAACAATTAACACGTATTTGAAAACTACCATACACAATGCATACAAGACTGACATCACATATCATTTTCACATCAACCACTTTCCTTGGCCAATAACCTACGTTCATCAGTTTAATTATTTTCTTCGCTTAAGGTAACTTTCAATTTCTTTTTACATAAATATCATATTATATTTTTTTCTTCATTTGCTCCCACCATAAGAATAACATCAGACTATTAAAATTTGTAATGATCACACATTTTTAATATTCCACTTATTTTTCGAAATAAATGGATGATTATGAACGAGTCATAAGGAAATGCACATGAGTTGATGTAAAACAAAACACAAGGCAAGGTTAAAGGGATGTTTGCCTTACTAAATATATTAACAGCTCTTGTATGACTAGACACGATTAGTTAAGTGTATGGTCCTTACAAATTACAAACATTTAATTAAATGCGTTTTCCCCTAATAACTACAATAAAAAGCTAGTCTACTCACACTCAAATATGTATGTATGTAACAATCACAAGAAATTCTTACATGGATGCAGATGCACCAACCAAAAACACGTCATATGCGTCATTCCACTTACTTGATCAAGAACGCCATATCAAATTTAATCATGATTCAGGGCTGGAAGCTGCATTGCATAAACATCACAAAAAACCGTATCGTATACACGAGGACGACCATCACTTGGAAAGGCTTCTCTTCTCCTACTACCCTGCCTGCTGGAAGCTTTGACCTTATTTATTTTTCTTTTCCGTACAATATGTTGTTGCACAGAAAATTAAATTAGTTTTCTCTAGAAAAAATTCCTTTCCGCCTGGTGGCTTTGGAGGAAAATAAATAAATATGGAATGTTTCCTCCTCTCGAATACTACATTCATGTAATGTTATATATAGCTAATAAATGTATGAGAACGGAGGAATGGTTTTTTTTCTCCTTCATTTAGCAGGATGGTGGATCCGTGGAACATGTGCCATTGCTGCTAATGGGAATTTCCTCAGGATGTAGAGTATGCCTACTTCCGCCTATACACTTGCCATTCTGATGGTGCAGGGGCTGGGGGGTATGAAGATAATTGTGGTTGTTGTGATTGTTATGATGATGATAAGGATGGTTTGCTGAGTTATTTAATGTTAAAAATGAGCTTCGATTTTGGGCCATTACTACTTCTTTCGTGTTCTTCTCGGGTTTGAGTAGAACGATGTAGATTTTGGGGAAGAAGAGACAGCCCAACTCTACCAGACCACTAGAGAAGGAAAGAGTTTAATTGTAAGTTAATAAAATAGTTTTGTGAAATTTATATTGGGAAATGACACAGTGGGCATAAAGGGTTTAGTAAAAAAAATAGAATATACGCTTACCTGAGAGATAGTGAAATGGCAAGAGTGACCACTCGAACACTGCTACTTGAGCTGGTTAAGTACAAAGGGACAAACGCCAGCCAGATGATAATTATGGTGTAATTAGTAAACGCTATGTACTTGGTCTCATTAAACCCTTCCGGACACTTCCGGGTTTGGATTGCGTAAATTGTACACAAACCAATGAGGATGAGTGGATAAATGAATCCAATCATGTAGCGATATGAATCCACTCCCTGTGTATCAAAAAGCAATGAGGGAAAAAATGCGTTAAGAAAAATTGAAACTTTTACTATTTTAATTTAAGCACTTATTCTACTGCATTCAGACAGAATATAATTTTACCTCGCAAATGCGCAACTTGGTTTCTCTATCTGGATAAGTGTATGTGATATCTGGAGGCATCCACACCATCCAAACAATGTTAATAATAACCTCCACACTTGTCAATAATCCAACAATGATCATTGAAGAGGTTGGGCTGATAAATTTGGTTTTTGGCACGGATGGCCCAGATTTGTGGTGGAATATTCTGGCGATTCTGTTGGTCTTTGTGGCGATACTAGCATAGCACAAAGTGGGACAGAAGCCAAGGAAAAATCGCATAATTCCACAGGTAAATCGGGAAGGTTCCGCTACAATAAAGAATGTAACGGAAAAGGATAAGAGAATGCCAAACAGAAGAACAAAGCTGAGTTCCCGACCGGCCGCTTTGATGATTGGAGTGTCGCTGTAGCTCCAGAATACCAGACCAACAAAGACGGTTACTAGAATGCCTGGGGAGAAAATGTATTGGAAAATTAATTTCTTTTCTTTTCACAGAACATTTACGTACATGATTTTAAAGCATATAAATAAATTCCAAAGCAAAGACATAGGTTTACGAGAATACATTTTTGGTATAATAAATGCCATGAATAAAATCAACATCAAAGGTCTGTCTGAAGTAAATCAAAGCTTAAGGCTATATGTCATGTTCTAACTTAAATTTAGTTTTTTTTCCTGAGAGGGAGCTCGACAAGGTAATAAATTTTATTATTGGCCGGAAAGTAAATAGTGTACAAGTACAAAGCTTTCTACTCACTTGAAGAAACCACCAAAAAAGTAAACTTTCTTTTATTGAAAAAGTTGAGTGTGTAAAGGAAGGAAATGAAACATGTGTATATTTACAACTCTCAAATAGTGAAAAAATTCACAGGGGAATTTCAACAAGTGGGTTTTATGAAGAAGTGTTCACAAGAAAGTTAATAATCCTTCAAAATACATTATATTTCTTTGAAAACTCTAAAAATATCGTGGAGGGTTCTATTTCAATAAAGCATGCAGGCGACGATGGTTAAGAGAGGCTTGAGAATGGTTTTTATTGTCGAATCAAGTTTTTATGAAAAATCTGAAATTCCTTACCGAATCCGGAGACTGTGAGGGCTCCAATGGCGAGAGGATTTTTATAGTCGATATATTTCTCTGGAATGGGTAAACAATTGGAATGTGTGGAGTCGGGTGAAAAACCATGCATGCATTCTTCACAGTGAAAGTCATCCAGTTTGATGTGGTATGGAGGACAGTCTCGACATTTCCAGCAGCACGTGTCATCTCTCTGTAAAATATGCAAATAGAAATACGTATGTTATTCAAAGAAAGAAATCCAAATAAACAAGTGCTCTCAGGACTATTTCGGATGTCTATAATTTTTTTGCAGATGTTAAATTATATATATTTTGGAGCGTGTGTTCCTATGAAATATTTTACTGTACTACTCGGAATCTAATTAATTATGATTGCCGTTTTGTGTTACACAGAAAATCCATTTAATTTTCATTTCCGACAAATAAATCGAAGTTCATTTCATTTTCATTATTTTTGCTTTTATGCTAGCTTACCTCACGAACTTTCACTTGATGGCTTTTACATGGCGTTGCGCAAGTGGATACAGGATAGCCAGGATGGCCCCGTCGGTATTGAATGGTGTCATCGATTTCCAACAGGAGTTTGTTATTTGGACCCACTAAAAACATATTAGAAAATGTTCAAAAAGTTAATAATATAGAAAAATGGGCGTGTGCACAATGTTAAACATATATGTACATTATTTGTGTCTTTTTGGACAATCATCATTCTCATCATCATTCAAAATGTGCGTGACATGACATAATAAACTAAAAAATATAGGACCCTCCTTCCGGCCATTTCCATTCATCCGAAAAGTAACAAATACGTAGCAAGTGGATAATGACCTTCTTTAGCAACTTCCATTAACAAAATGAAAAATGCATTGTCGTTTTTAAGAGGAGGCAAGGCAGGTATTATGGAACTGTGTATCAAATAAAAACGAAGCGTACCTGTCTTTTTATAGTGTACTACTTGAATACTTATTTATGAAGTAAAGTGGATTATATGCTGCAAAATAGCTTAATTTATATCATTATATTTTTTTAAATGAACTAGCTTTACTTTTTGAAATTTTCATTGAAGTGTTGTTGCACAAAATGTATGTAAACCTACAAATAGTTCCGAAGTGTTTGCCCTGACATCATTTTATTACATTACATTCATTTTTCATTGTAGTAATATATTTTAGGATTTTTATCGCACTTTTTTATCTTTACTAGTGAGTAAGTGTATTTCTTTATACTACAATACTACAACCGTCTTGATCTTTTTAAACAGTGATGAACATTTCAAGCTTAAAAATAGGTGAAGACGTAAAAATACGCACTTTTTCTTTTTCATAGTCTACCGTTTTTCTTCAAATGAAAGTTCATGGTCACTGGGGAAAACGTGTTGTTTTGTTTTTGTTTGTAATTTTCCATTTTAAGCGGAAGAAGTAGTACAAAAAAGGCAAGGGTGTAGAAAAATGTAGCTTAAGTTAACACGTAATAGTAGAAAAATAGCAAAACACTTATAAATATTTAATTATGTTTTCTAGGTAGTAATTAATTATTGATGTAATTTGTATGAAGGGGGAAAATCGAAGGTGACAAACGGCAATGAAGACATAAATAAATAAATAAGCAAAGAGCTTTCATTGATTCTCTTCAACTTTTTTCGGCCAAAAACAGGCTGGAATTTTATACGACAAGTTGTAGATGAAGATGTGTACAATTTTTTTTTCATTTCTGGTATTCATTTATTTTACTGTTTCTTTTTATGAACATATTAAGTAATAAGGCGAGAGAACAGCTTGCGTTCAGGGACAATGTGTTGCTTAATATATGGCTTTAATTTTTGGCGCATACGTTAATTATTATTATTAGAAACGTTCCTTTGAAGTTTTTTGTAGACTAGTCTGAAAAGAAATTTCACAGGATAATTCTAGCAATACGTTTTTTTTTGTGTACAAAGTCTGATTTGATATGTTACCTTACTGTGTGTTTGGGGTTTATGACATGACAGTAGTAGGTGAGTAGGCACAAGGCAAAGTGATGGCGGATAAGTACGCGTGTTCACTGTGATAATGGTGGTATGTAGCAAGTAGCAAAACAAGAAACTTTTATAATTACCAAGTTAATGTAACCTTTGGCTGTCAATTATTAACAGAACTTAAGCGTGCCTTTTTATTTGACATACCAAAAGTATCTAATTATAGCACTGAATATTATTGGCATTTTTAGTGTTTAACGGAATGGAATATATGTAGGCAATTTGTAAAAAAATGTGATGTATATACATCATTGTATCTCCATTAATTCTGTGACAAATTGTTTCGTAATCAATTAATTAAAGTAGGAGAAAGACAAATGGAAAAAATTACTCGAACGTATGCTCAATAATAAATTTCTGTAAGAAAAGAATGACAAGATAGGAACAAAAATTTGTATGTTTGCGTATACAAATAAAAACATGTCTGTGTTGGGTGGGATTTTTGAAAGATAGAAATAAAGTGAGATAATATTTCGATAAAGTTGTATACATAAATAGGTATGCAAGTAAAAATAAATTAATGTTAATTGTTTAAATAAATGTTGTATACCACTTTAAACTATAAACACTATAAAGATGCAAATGCGTGTAACAAATAATATGCTTTTATAAGTGTCAGGTGTAAATGTTTATTTGGATTGTTTTAGAAACATTTGCAACTCTATTCATTCAAGCCATAACACTGCATTGTAAACATATTTTTATCAACTGTCGAATAAAGTGACAATATACAAGTAGCTGGTTAAAAAATGTATTTATACCTGTGTTGGTGGTGAGCATTGCTCAACTCCCAACTCATAATAAACCAATAAATTACATGTAATGAGTAATGACAGTATAAGTGGTGGTACAGAACGGAAAATTCGTAGTCCCTTCGCAATTCAACGAATATACGCGAAATCCAACACCAAGTAATTACTACTTTCATGTCGAAATCTGGTGCAAGTTACCTAACTTCACTCCATCGCTATTACATTTCTCTGAGAAAGTGTCACAACATACATCGCACATCACGTTTTTCCTCCACTATTGGCTAATTTGGAAAGACGAGCCCATTCCAGTTCTCATGCATCCACACTCCACACACTTGCAATCCAGTCAACCTCAAAGGTTGACCTCTAACAAGCCAAAAAGGAGACAGTGGAGACAACGCAAGTAATGACCAGTCACATATTATGAGTTCGAGACAATTTGAAATTATATAATTTACAGTGAAACTTGTATTCAATGAAAACTCAAAGGAAACTTTATACATTTCGGTGTTACAGTTTGTGAGAGTTTCTGGGCGAAGTCAGAATGTAATCCATTTTTTTCGCGAATGAGATATTCGGAATGGTTTAAGATATGCTAGTTTAACTGTATCTAGTATCTACTATTTCACTGGAGTGCTTTGGTACTTTTGTGACAGATACCGGCTGATCTATAAGTAATTGACAAGATACATACATGTCTTAGACCTATAGCTTAGCTATCCGTGGTTGTCGTTGGGGTAAAATGAGAGTTTTGACTTTCAACACGTTTTTTTATGATGTAAGTCAAAATTTAAGAAAACTGGATAAAACCAGTTCTCATAAAAGAAACATTTCTCCTAGTACACCCTAATGCCATCAGTGAACATGGAGAAGTGTTGGTGATGATGATCCTTTGGATTGATCCAGATCCAACACAAGAAAGAACATCAAAACTTTTGTTGTAATCATAAGAATGAAAGCAACGACATGAAAAGCTTGTAAAAAAAAGTTTTCATTCACGCTTCATGCTCAGTAGACACACATACTATCAGCTTTGCATTAAAGTAGTGAATCTTCTTGGGTACTCGTGTAGGTTGTTGGGTACTTGCGAATTGCGAAAGTGTGCACAATAGAAGGAAACTTTCCAAGACTTATGAGACCATGCTTTATTCTAATGATGTACTTATTTGGCTGTAAAGGTGTGGAGTGACGCAACACATGATATCACAGCTCACTAACTAATTTAATATGACAAGTTATTCCTAAGGAGCGAAAGAGCAGATAATAAAATAAGCAATAAAAATATCGTTATCATCGCACCTTTACTTAATAAATATGTAATGATCACACGTGTATAACATTACTAGTTTTAAGTAGTAATCACTTGTTGAAGAGAAATTTTTGATATCTTTCTTCGTACAAGTTAAGGAAAGACTTTTTTTGAAAATGGAACAGGGAAAACTTTGAAACTTGTTGGTGGACAATTTTTGAAAGATGAACGTGGGTAGTGGTTATTAAAAATATTAGGCTAGTTTTCGGAGAAAGGTGAAATAGAAATAATTTAATAGGTAGCACGTTATTGCGTAGGTTGTCCCTTATGACGAAGTTTAAAGATAAGTGGGAGATCATCACAAACTGTTAATTTTTATCTAACTTCTTTACTAACAGGTAATTACTTAAATTTGTAATGTAGATATCAACATTGTTCGTGCTGTGCTGGATGTAGTTATACTCGATATGCAAAAATTGGTTAATTTCTTTCCAAAATTGCATATGGCTTATATATATATACATATCTTTTGGATTTTACAGATTTTTCAAAAATGCAATTTTACAGAAATTTCACATTTTAGATTAAGTTGTTTCAAAATATAGTTAATTAAAGAACAATTAAAAACAAAATAATATTTAGAGAGTTTTTATGTTAGAATTCCGTGCTGTTATTAAATTAACGAGTTTAATTTTTAAATCATATTCTTATAGGTTAAACTGCGCTGCCTGTAAAGAAACGAATGATTGAAATTTTAGTAATCGTAGTTATAAAAGGCTGCTTATCGGAATCGAAAATTGTTTTGTGTTGTATTAGGGAATAAGTATTAACATCCCGGGTTACCAGCTATCGACTAGTCTACTTGTTAAACTATGTATATTACATAAAAAGTATGAAAATAACAGATATTAGCAGCATCAGTTATGAATTTTTTCAAATTTTCACCCTAAAAATTAATCGGGATTATCTAAAAATGTTCCCTAAAAGTTACACATCAGCCCAATAGTTACATAATAATAATATATGCATGTGTATGTGAACACTTAAACATGAGTATACTGACATGTTTTTGCAAATATCCATGGAATTTGTCAATCAAGATATGTCAATCAATCAAATATTATAACGATACCATTATTTATGATTGAGAAAGTTCTTACGTATATTATTATAGATGATTATACGATAAAAAACGAAAGGAAATTTGAAAGAAATATGTATGTATATTACGTGGGGGCACATTGGACAAGTAGGCACCATTACATCATATACGCTTGGACAAATTCTTACTGATTTCCTTTTGCAGGTGGGAAATCGTTGATGTAATGGTGACGGAAGCGTGGGAGGAAAGAGATAAGTTGAATGGCTGAAGGAAAGTGTCTGGCAAACCGAATATTAAACTGATGATAACATAACATAGAATATTTACAATATGCGTTGTGTTAGAGATCAAATATTTCAACTCAACAGCTCATCAATATGATCCTCTACTATATAACCAGTACTACAAGTTATCATATCATGAAAATATCGTAGGGAAAGTAAACTCATACGCAATTTTTTTCTTTAGGAAGAAAAATTGCTATCGATCTCCCTTACTGCTTTTCTCCTTTCTTCAATCTTACTATATCCTCAAGCTTGCATATATGATCGAAATGTAGCCATCTAATCTAATACTCAAAGTGATCTGGTATCTTTACCAAACTGCAATTTGACTGTGACCATTAAAGGACTTTTTTTTGAGAAATTCCAGTAGAGAATGTTACATACACATCAACCACGCGAACAGCAACATATTGGTATTCATCCTTGGCACTCATTTTTCGAAGCCTCAAGGCATGAAAAGATGAATATTCTCCAGGAAACCCTATCATTGTCAAGTAAAACCAAAACAGGCACGAATAAACTATTTTGACAAGGAAAACATGACGTGCTTTGTTTTCTCAAAAGTAAAAAATAAACTAGAATGTACATAATACACCACGACAACCGTTCCAGCACGAAATAAAAACGTGTGTGTCTCTCTCTCCAAGCCGCATACAAATAGTTTACTTAATTTCATAGAATTAGTTTTGGAATATATTTTTTTGGAATCATAAAAAATCATTCTCGTGTTCGTACATTATATTCGGAATAATAATGATCCTTCTTAGTATACTTTACGTAAAACCTTCCAAGGCTTTTGAAAATACAAGTACTTCTGTTCCAGTTGGAAACACCGCACCATGATAACCTACATTTTATGATCGTTTTCAAAAAAAAACTAGAGCACCTGTAATGTCCGCTTATTAGGGAGAAACAAATAAAGACTTTAGAAAAGGGAAAATATTTGAATACATATTCTGAAAGTCCAATACTTTCTGCATATTATGGTGAAAAAATAAAAA
>JAQFZH010005104.1:0-11012 GCA_034695485.1 Entomobrya nivalis
GGATTTTGGTTGTGGGTTGTGGGTTGTGGATTTTGGTTGTGGGTTGTGGATTTTGGTTGTGGGTTTTAGTAATACCCTTCAAGTGTCAAAATAAATAAACTCTTGCTTTTATATATGCACTCTTTATATGATATCAATGCCAAAGTAATCATTGCTATCCAACATTCCAGATATCATACAATATTTGATTGTCATATTTGTGTAAAAGTGCACTTCAAGCGTATTTGCGCACACTTTTGTAATTTTCATTTACAGTGTATGAAAGACTTTTCTCAAACCGGACAGTTTTGGTAAATTTTTATAAAATAGATTATTCTTGACTACAATTTTTTTTACCGATTTCTCAAAAAATACTTAATTATGACATCCTTACACAGATGAGATAATTCTGGTGCTTTTAATTGATCAATTATTTAAGCTTGCTGCCAATGATTATAAATTACCCAATTATATAAATGAAACAGCTTAATAATAACCTGTCTTTCCTACCATTGTCCGTATACATTCAACTGATTTTTACATAATCTGGTAATCCATTCTTATACGTTGTCTACTATTACTACGTTTCTATGTTTAAAAAATTGTAATGCATCTTTCCTGTATAACCCAAAACCAAATTCACAATAATGCCATTATGGTTTAATGGCTTTACCTGTCATTTAACTCGACATAATGTTTTAGGGATTATTACAGTGACTAATGTCGAAGCAACATTGTCAAACACAAAGACATCGAAAGTTTATCCGATAAATTCTCATCGTACTAAAGTTTGTTAATTTTGCTATTCCATATTTTTTGAAAATGAAACCGGATTTCAAATTGGTTCCCTATATTTTATGCTTCTTGGTCTTGTTTAACGTTGCATTGGTAAATAAATAAATAAACTGACATATATATATCCACTTATAAAAAATAACGTTATTGCTTTCTACATTCAAAAAGGCCCGAAGAAGAAAGTCACCAAGAAGAAATCGAACATACATGTTAAGAGATGGGAGGAGAGAATGGTCAATATTTTCCCCTGACCCCACGACCACTACCACAACTGAAGAACCTATAGAGTTTCCCTATCCAATGTTGTGCATTAGTAAAAAAGAGCACAGAGCTGTTGCAGAAGAGGTGACGGAAAAATGCTGCAGAACAGTTGGCGTGGCTTGCAAGCAGGTATATATTTTTAATACCAAACTTGTCTAAAGTAATTGGATTTTTAGCGTTGCGAGTTTTCCTTCGGTTATAATTGATAATAACTTTGTAGAGGGAACACATTGGTCAGCCTACTGAATGGGACTGCATTACAGAAACGCGTGAACAAAGAAACGGAATGATAAAATGCTGCCATCAAAAGAAGAAGACATGGAGAAAAGGTAAAGTGACAGATGGTATAGATTGTAGTCATAAAAATCATAAACAAGATACGTGATTATGTGAACACTACTGCTAAGCTCAATACATTCCTAACATACATAGAGCATGATATTATAAGTGTATATGGTTAAAGTAAATATATAACGAATACATGTAAAAAAAACATCATTTTTGAAATAATTTTTGTACGTTATCTTTAGTGAATAAAATGTGTTGATTGAAAATGTTCATGGAATTGATTGAACTCTGGTTGACTGGTTATTTAAAATATTTATTGTAAGGAAAAATAAATTATTGTTTCACAGTGTCCATAAAAGTATGTTAGATTATTGCAACGTTTGGCAAGCAAAGGCTATCACACAATATAATGAGTAGGAAAAGTGATAAGAGGGGTGTTCGAATTATCTGGAATTACTTTTTAACATTTTTGTGTGATGCGGTAATGTTCGATGATAATTTTTAGGGACATGAAATGATAACGATAAGGCAAACGGTAATGGACTTTTGTTCAAATGTCATTTTTTGTGCTAATCCAGCAAAGTAAATTTGCATACTGGTTAATGGTAATTCATGGGCTTTTACGCCACTTGGACAATTTATTGAATTGAATACTGAAATAAATTCTGTACAACGTTTAAGGTTTGTGTATGTTGACCCAAAATGTGATTTAAAATAAGTAAATAAGGATGCATGGTTATACATATTTGATAACATAAAAATTAAGTTTTTAATTAAAACTTTCAGAATATATAATAATCGAACATAATTACATTTATAAAATCCAAAAATTATTTTTCGAATATTTGAGTCAGCTCGAGTTTTCCCGTATTATCAACATAATTTCTTTTTAACAACGAAAAAGGTAACCAAAGCGGGAAGTTAAATCTGTCTTCTTTATTGGCTTCGATTTTATTAAGCAATTCAATAAACTCAGCGATATGTATTGACTTCACTTTCCAGTTTAGTGTTGGAACACTATTTGACCCCCATTTAGAGACTAATTTGGATTTATTATAACCCTTTATTGTCGTATTCATGGTGAGAGGCTCGGTTTCCGGTGTCAGTTGTACGATTATCCAAGTTATATACTGTTCTGTTTCATATGCATCCATTAAGGTTAAACGAATGTACAAATCTTTCGAAGCAGATTTCCCTGCGGTGTTGGTGAATTCAAAAAACTCCGGGCAGTATCTTTTGAGCTGAAGGTTCGTTGGATTAGCTCTATATAGCGTGTCATATTGAACGTAGTTAATGTAATTGTACTTGTGACAGGTGATCACATGACTAATAAATTCGTTCCTAAAAGAAGACAACTGTAGCTTTTTAGGATTGACTTTATAAGTACAGCCTTTACTTTCGAAAAATAATGAACACAGTTTGTACTCTCTGGAGCTGAAACAGAAACACAATAAAATAAATCTCGACCTTTATTTTTGAATTGGTTTTACTGACCTTTAATTATTCACTTAATCTAAAATACTACCTAAAAGCACACTGATCTTCATGTAAAGGCAGATCACAACGTTTCATGATTTTGGTACAGCCTTCGTCTTTCCAGCTACAAGGGAACTTCATTTCGTCTAATAAGTTCTCAGCCAAACGGTTTCGAATTTTGACCTGCGGAGATCGACAGATCGGACATTGACCAATTCGATCTGAGCACAAGTCGCAGATAGCATGTCCGTTCTCACATTGGAAAATATTGCGCTTTGGAAGTTCAAGGCAAACTGGACAATCCCACTTTGAGTTCTTGTCCTCGTTTCCTAAGTTAAGGTTTTCCATTTCTTTTGCAGTTCTTTAAAATGGTAAATCTTCAATGTATTTCGACTTGATTTTCGTTTTGTTTTTTAAAACTTCCTTAATCACTGGCTGTTCGATGAAAAATGCTTTCACGGTTCTGTCAGCAGAACGAATGCATATTTATTCGATCAGTAAAATAGTATAATATCAGGTCTTGCTCCAAGTTACCAGTTAATGTTTAACAAATTTGTGCTGAATTTCCTTGTTTGTGAAGGTCACCTCATATTATCTTATCAGTGGCTGAAACGATATAAGCTCAAGTGCATGTCATTTGCAACGTTAATTTAGTGAGATTACTCAAAACAGGCAGCTAAAAGTCAGTACAACATTCATGCAGTAATGTATGCATGCTTATGTAGTGGGTCTGTGAAAAGGTGACATGTATCATGAATAACCACACATGTATGCATCAAAATTCCATTTATCATAAGTAATCCGACTTATCTTTCCTTCAAAACATTTTTCTATCATTAATATTTTTGGATACCAAAATTAGAAAATATATCGTTACTTTACTTACTTCACTTTTTCGTACCATGAAAATTTGTACGTTATCATAATCCAAAAATCCGGAAATTTATTACAAAATTTATTCATAGGCTAACCACAATTATTATGATAAGAATGTTAACAATTCTATAGTAAAAATATAATGTGTGCAGTTTAGAATTATAATATATTAAATATTTATGTACACAGCCTTGGTTAATTGGCATTTATAAATGTTACATCTTACTTCTAATAAACTAATTTTATAATTCCCTACTGTTCAATTTCGTTATTTTGTGTCTGCAATATAACTTCAAATTAGATATAAAAACATTTTAAGAATTTTTCTCCATAAAACACTCTACTTTGAGACGTCCCTTTTCATCAACATAATAGTCCTCCAAGAAAGAAATATTTAGCCAAAAAGGATATGTTAGCTTTTCTTCTTGGCATTTTAGCTTGTGAATCAAGTCAATATAATCCAAAGCACTCAGATTTCGCGATCCAGCTAAAAGCAGCAACACTTTCGCATCCCCACTTGGAGGAAACCGTAGATTTTTGATTTGCGTTAATTGTAAATTTCATCGCAACCGGTACAGTTTCCGGTGTAAGGTGAACAAGTACCCAAGTAATTTTTGTATCGGTTTTCCTGAAATCTACTAACGGCAAGTGGAAAAATAGAGGTCTAGTCGTATTTGCAGATGTGGAGTCCACAATTTCGAAAAACTTGGGGTCGAATGTGTTAATTTGAAGAGATTTTAGTTTAAGATTCTTTTGTTTTCCGTACTGCTTGTCCGCACTGCAAGTATAATTGTGACAGGTGGTCAGATGGTCAATGAAATCTTTCCTGTTAACTGGCTCACGAAGCATGTTAGGGTCAATTTGATATTTACAGCTTTTGCTTCTCCAAAACAGTCAACATAACTTGATCGGGTCCCGATAATATGTCAGAAAAGCCCCTTGGAGTGTTACCTCTTGTCGAAAAACTGTAGTCGAAATCTGCTTTCGAATTTCCATTAGTCGAATATGGCTTCGTGTGATTTACTAGTCGAATTTGCATTTGTCGAATTTTTATGAGCACTCAAATGATCAAATGTCGGTATGACTTGAAAAAAATGTCTCATACTTTCATTTTTCCTCAGTAGCATTCATGCACTAGGACAGTGGACTCTCAACAAACTTCATCTCCTACTGTTGATATGATTCCCAGATTTCAATTCCCATAAACGAAAAATAATTCATCGATCAAAGTTGGACTACCAAAATATAATGTATATCATTAAAAAGGAAGTGTTATATATCATCTGTACAAAAACAGGTTAATATGTACATGACAAACCAGCTTGTAGTATAAAAAATACAAAGGAATTGAGGAAGCCACACTTACCACGTCACTGCATTCGAATGAACTGTTGCCAATATCATTGCATAAAAGTTAAAACTTGCAGTATTAAAGGATAAAAACTTAAATGATGTTTATGGTCACATCTTAACTATTGAGATAATTGTAAATTTGTGTGATATTCTTCTAAAATATTTCGACTGATTAATTTCTACAAGCCGGATTTCGGCTACTTCTTTTCGACTAGTAAAATGGCTGTTTTCGTTTCGACTACAAAAACTTCGACAAACATTTTTCGACAAGGGGTAACACTACAAGAGGCGTTTCTGACATATTATACAGACCCAACTTGATCACGTTGGATCTGAAATTAAAAATAAACACAATTTTAATAATTAAAGTACTCACTTTTTAGAAGAATAAATTGAATGAGCACTGATCTTCATGAACTGCAATATTACAACGTTTCATGATTTCCGTACATCAGTAATTCTTGCTGAACACAGTTCACAGAGGGCATGTCCATTAGCACATTGAAATATGTTACCTTTTGGCAACTGGTAGCACACTGGACAATCCCATTTTGAAGCTTTATCATTGCTACTCAAAGAATGATGTTCCATTTTCTTAAACTTTAACAAAATTTACTACTGAACTATTAAGTTCTAAGTAAACATATTTAATTACATGTATTTAACATATTGTTATTGTAATAAAAGTTTTTTTTTGTTTTAGTTGAAAATTCTTTACACGATTCTATCAGTAAAACAGCTAAAGTAAAAGTAGTAGAAGTAAAGATAATACTCATAAAAGAATAATATTTAGTATATTTGTATGTTTGTGCACAGCTGTCTTCTACGTTTTACATGCTTCGTCGAACGAATGCCTTATGATTGAGTTGACTTTATTAACGTGTAAAAAGTGAACAGCCGAACTGTTTTGCAGCTACAACACGATAAACCATCACAAAAGTGAAAGTTTTAACTGATCCGAATAGTCAGTTAACATATAGAAAATTAAATTTAACAAAAAATTGGCCATAAACAACAGTTTTAAACATATAACAATTTCAATAAAATAAATAAATATTTGTTCGAATGCGAAGTAAAAATTCTTTCACCATGTCGACAAAGTCAAAACTAGGATCATTACGTATCATGCATTTTTTATCAGAAAACAAAGAATTCCATTCTTTAGTAGCCCTGTACTTCACTGAGCTTTCATATAATCTACTATTGTGTCTGGTAACTTCCAATTTCGGACGACCAGATGTTGCGTTTCCTGAAATTTTAAACCATGCTTTAAACATATCATTATTTAAAAACTTGTTCACAAATTTACAAAGCATAAATTTTCTTCTTTCTACAATTGTAAGAAAAACAAGTCTCAAAAGTAAATTAGATATTTCCATATTTTTGATATTACAGCTCCTTTTATATTTTAGGTTGAAATAAAAAGTTACAATAAAACGATTAAGTTTGTTTTGTATCTTTTGCACCTCTTCATCACTTTGAACACACCACACATTCATGCCAAAATCGAGAATTGACACCACAAAAGAGGATAAAAATACTTTCACCACATTTTCTGACATCAAGCGACGTAATGCATATAACCGTGGGAGTGCAGCATTCATCTTATTTATAACATGTTTGTAGTGAGATTTAAAATTTAGATTACTATCAACGCTCACCCCTTAAATATTTAAATTTCGTTACTATTTCAATTTCATTTCCATATATTCGAAATTTAGGTGGATTTTCGGTACACATAATCTTAGAAGTCCTATCATTACTTTTGTAAAAATACACATTAATTATTAAGTCATTAACTTTACACTTTTATGATTTCTGAGAACTTTGTATTGAAGATTCACTCTATATCAAATGCACAGAAATAATAATAACTGGCGTGACCAGTTTTTTATTCATCCTTACTGAACGTATGTTTATGATGGTAAAATGTTTTGCATGTGCATTGTAAATGCCCCTAATAATGATATTGCATGCTGCATGACTTTTATATGACTTGTTAGCTATGCTTTCCATCACTAACCTTTTTCATTTCACTACAGAATTGGCTCTTTGCAGGTTTTGGATAGCTTAAAACCTTGACAGATAACATGGGTCAGTAATATTGACGTTACAAATAAAACAATTTATAAGTTGATAATTTATTTAGATTTTTTTTGCATGTAGCAACATATTTTTTGGACAAAAAAACCATTGCAATTAGTTATTAAATTACAATTCAAAAAGACAATATTTTCAACAAGCTAAATGCGATTTTAATTTCAGAAATGTGACAGATCTAGATCAAAAAGCTGTTAGTTATGTACAGTGTATTATTTTGAAGATGAATTATTTTTAATCACATTCTAAACATCCGAACTTGTTTTAACACTCAAATAAATATATTATATTCCTTGTATTAAACATATGTATAACAAGCCGACAATACGCCCGGAAAATTTATACAGATTTTGAGTAATGAGTCTTCTGTAATAATAATACATAAGCTCCAGTGCAATAATAATAACTGCTAGAAAACCAATTTCCATTACAAAATAAAAGAGGAGAAAAAACGCTTTTGAGCTCTTTTCATTAGAATTGCTTATTTGTTTGTTAACGTATTCGATAAATTTTGTGTCGGACACGTTAAGCGTTTTTAAATTTGTTCGCAGTTTTGAAATATGACCAGAAAATATTTGATTCCACCATTCCACAATCCCGGATGATTTTACACCGCCAATCCGCCGGAATAAGAACTCAGGCATCCATCCTTTCAGCACATATCCAATACTTTCACCAACCAATATTTCTTTCCCAATGGATAACTTTTTTAACCCTTTATTGCGTAAAATCATTTCCCACTCATTAATTTTAGGTTCATTTGCAAGAAACGCTATATTGTTACATTTTTCTAGCTCCGTTAATATAGGTATATCGATAGCAGTATTCTCATCTAAAAATTTGCTAATTTCTCCCACTTGAGTAGATCTATTTTCTGACAAAACTAATTTTTCAACAGAATCTCTGACTTTAACTAATAGTGCTGTCCATATATCTGAATTATTGTAAGCTAATTGAAAGAGTTTGCTTTTAAAAGAATCATCCCCAAAGTTGCTGCTTCTAAATTGAGATATAAAATCAGCTACTTTTACAGGACCAATTTTTATGTAAGCCCAATGCCTATTCGGTTGCCCAAGTTTTACGCTTATTGTTCCATTTTCTAAATGAAGCTCACTTGTAGTCACAGTATTGTGTAGTTTAGGCAATGAATATACACTGTAATTAAATTCTAAAAGGTTTTGAAATATTTCCACTGGTCGATATATTTTTGGTAACATCATCTCGTACATATTATCGTTTTTGTATGTGTTGTTCAAAATCACAGCACAGACCAGTGTAAACCCTGTCAAAATTCTTAAT
Source organism: Entomobrya nivalis (assembly GCA_034695485.1). Taxonomy (NCBI): domain Eukaryota; kingdom Metazoa; phylum Arthropoda; class Collembola; order Entomobryomorpha; family Entomobryidae; genus Entomobrya; species Entomobrya nivalis. The sequence continues at coordinate 8,428 of JAQFZH010005104.1, forward strand.
GAGTTGTTAGCAAAATTTATTGTTGCAAGTGGAGACGACTGTTCAAGGTATACTTTCCCAACAGAAGTAACATGTTGATAAAATATCACTATAGAACTTTCCGAACTACTTTCGTTTAATATGGAAAATATAGACAGTTGAAAGGGAATCAATATAAAAAATGTGACTACAATAGCTACCCAAATTTCAGTCGTAAAACTTGCAAGAAAAATAGAAAAATGGGCATTTTGCTCAACGATTCTATCACCACAAGCTATATATCTTGTTTGGGTTGGTGGATGGTTAACAACAAACCACATGCTATCCACATCAAACCATTTTAACTCAATACGTGGCATATTATAGTTACTAGCATATTTTAACTCAAAGTTGCGTCCAAAAATATACTGGAAAAGTAGTTTAGTTTTTAGGCACAAAAGAATCTCGTCAATTGAAAACCTACTAGAAATTTTGGACACTAGCAGTTCTTCAGTGCAGTCCTTGGATATAGCGGGATCGTACGGGAAAGTCCACATAGATGATATATTTCTTGTAGCGACAAGTTGGTTATCAATAATTTGCTGAATTGTATTTAAAGAAATGGAATGTAGGTTGTAATTTATAACTGTACCATTATCCGACCACAAGTTTGACCACTTATTTGAATTTTGATGGTTTTCTTTCAGAGTCTCTAAATTTATGACAAACATAAACATATTTTCCCCCATGCCTAAAGACTCTTCTTGTCTACTTAGGTGTGTTGGACCAATTGGCCAAAATATATCGTTTTGTTCGTTAGATGATATGATAAGGCCAATTATATTTGTTCGAACTTGATTTTCGACGTATTTTTTATCATGAAGCCATATCGTATTTAATTCATTGAGTTCATTGGAAGGTAATACATAAATATACTGTTCAAAGTTCCAGGGTTTGATGTGACCGATGTACTCATTTAGTTTAACAAGAGTGCAAACAACGTAGTGTGAAATTAGGAAAAATTTGGATAAGCAAAATTTTGATTGGTTGGAGGACGACACTATCAATGTATTGTTCTTTTTTACTTTAACAGCCAAATCGATTGGGACATGAACAGCTCCTGTCCAATGTTTCAGTCCTACAGGATATAAACGACTAAGATATATTGGTATATTGGAATATGAAATGTCCACGTCATTGAAAAGCGATACAAATGTGAAGCAAGTTCGACACCGGAAAAAAATTGTATCTAGGTTCACGTAATTAATATTAGGACGTTGACTATATGCACGAAGATAAGGGTTTGAAGTTTCTAATGTGACTAGTTCCCAGTTTTTGTCAGGCAAATCCATGCCAAAACAACAGGGTAGCGAAATGAAAATTATGTAATAGCTTAAATGCATTTTACAACTTTATTTTGTACCTTGACTGGAATTTTGCGACTTGATATTTTGGTCTTTATAGTTCCTAATGTAAACCTGGTAGTAAGTTTTGTTCTTTTCGAAGTAATTCAACGTGATATCTTGTCAAAACGGTGTTTGTTTGTTTCGATGCATAATGGATTTATTTCCATGATAGTTAACGGTTGACGGAATAATTCGATTACTAAGGTTTAACGCTTATGCAATGAGTTACAAACTACTTTAATTTACGTGCAAAATACTATTTTGAAAGGATCCATTTGTGCTGATTAAAATGGCCACCTTGAAGACATTAAAATAACTTTAATGTAGATCCCATATCAAAAGTTTAAGTGATAAGGTGAAAATGTATTATCAATCTAAAGCATAAAAGGAAAAAAATCTGGTATGGTATTGTGTCAAAATTATAAAATGATTACTGCCTGTTCGTTAAAGAACCTCTAGTTCGTTTTACAACAAAATAAACAATTTTAAGCGATTAATATTTGTACCTGAACTGAAAACGCTTGATGCTTTAATATTTTATCCCAACTATTCAACAGAAAATTTAGGGTTAATGTTTTTAATACAACAGATAATAAAACTGTGCAAACATTTTTATAAAAACATCAGCTTATACCATAAATGTCAATATTTTAGCATGAGTTAAATTATTCACATGAATGCATTCAATTTAATTTTGTAAACTACAATTTTTTATTGTTCAAATCCAATCTTGTTTTGTTGAATTGTTATGTAAATATTCTTCACTAAATTTAATCCAAATCATTAGATAAGAATGTGATATTTTTTGTGAATTTAATTAATTTGAATTGTTTCATTGATTCTTATCATTATATAATGTTTGAACCTTAAGAGTTTCGTTTTATATTAAATAATCGTCAGTTTAACTTTAAAAAATGACTGATACTTACCTTATAATTTTGGTCTAGGTTACTTCAGATAGCAAAAAATTCACCAGCTTCGCTGCCTACGTAAGTATTGATATACTTAATATAAAGTTAAATACGTTTATGCATGGAAAAACATCCAAACTCTCGTATGTAAACTTATTGCAGGTGAACCAATGTATTTACTTTTATGATGCATCAATTTCTTTAGGTATTTAGGACAATCGTAATGCTCAACGACTTATGTTTAAAAATATTTCTGATTGGCTGCTTTTAAAGACGTCGTCAAAAAGGTTTTTTATACATTCATTTGTTC
>JAQFZH010005105.1:0-11010 GCA_034695485.1 Entomobrya nivalis
CTGATAAAGGGGTGAAGAGGGACACTTCGCATTCTTAATGAAATTGATGTATCAATTAAATTACGTAAAATAAAAAATATTATATTAAGGATTATACTTTACACAACTTGTATGCAAGTGAAAGATTGAAAAAAGAAGTTATACATATTTGTAACTTCCTAAATATTCCCTTAAATTAGCTGCTAGACACGACATGGAGGGGAGATGATATATGAGATGTAAATGTAAAAAAGCCAATAATGTGCAACTTGCACGCGAAATGCATTTTGATTTTCTCATTGTGTATCACCCTTTAACTTATATAAGCATTGAAGATACAAAAGTAGGGATAAAGATGTTCCGTTTTTAAAACTAGACTGCGTTGGTTTGAAAATGCAAGTCTAACAAACTTTTCAATATTTCAGTGACCTGCCTTATTCCCCCAGGTATTTATTAAAAATATTCAATGAAAGCCTGACAGACATGAGAAATATGCCAGACATAGGAAAAATAACGACTATACAAACTTGAACTTGATAAGAAAAAGAACATTGTAATAGTAGACATCAGCATTCATCTAAGATTAAATTGATTGCAGAAAGACGATAATGCAGCAAAGCTGTCAAAGATGCGTATGTACTCTCTGAATTATTGTGTTGTTACAGCGCTTTCTTCCAAAAAAAAAGCCCTGGAGAAGAAAGGTGAGAAGATAAAGAATGGAAGGTGCATTTAATAATAGGAAAGATAAGACGGTTAAGAAAACGGCAAGAAAAAAGAATCAAATAGAATGCAGAATGTAAACATGCACCCGGCAAACAGAGACACAGGAAGAAGAGAAAGTTTACACACCGCACCGCCGACACCGGTAGCCAAAAGAATACATATTGTATGACGCCCTACCCTATTGGGTGCAGAAATACTAGCTTTCCTCCCAATAATGACTGAAATTCTTAAAATAAGCTTTGCTTCAGAAAAACATTTTGTAGTTTACAAACTTTGAAAGCAAGTTGTGCGGAAGTAATATATGTGTGTGTATGTTTTTACTACATTTTTCTGTTTATTTTACTGCATTTACAAATATAAAGAATAAAGTTTTGTAAACAGGAATCTTCTCTGCAGGAAATCTGTCAACTTTCCTGTGTATCCCTCATTTTCCCACAGAGCTCAAAGTTAAGTTTTTCTCTATCATTGGAAACGAACTAACGTAAAAGAATGAGAAGTTTTTGTTGTTGTATTTCGCTTAGCTTAGCTACTGCTGCTCATTCCGTAGTTTACCTCTATCCACTCCAAAACACTTGTAGTTTATTCACGAAAGGGAAAATAAAATGTGTTTTGAAGGAAGCCTTGTTGTTTGGTCTTTTAAAGACGGAAAAAAAGCTTTTGAGAATCTTCTCATTTTCCCTTCATGTACCATTTACTCCCCTGCCGGTCCATAGTCATTGATAATGGTGTGTGGTGTAAGCAGTAGAGCTGCTGAGAATGATATGTGCAGTTGCTGCTTTTCAGACAGCAAGAAGACTTGTGTTGCATCCTTTGTGATTGTTGTGAGAAGGGCAGTGAATGCATCATGCATGATTCTTACTGATATCTGTTCATTTTATACACTGCCAAATGGCCAAACAGTCGCCTCAAGTGGCAGCACTGTAATGTATGATGTCAAGCTGAGTGAGAGTCAACTAAAAGGAGTTTTGGTAGGAGAGAGATAGCTGTAATAACAATTCTTTTGGTTAGATGCATTTTCGTCGATGCTTCCAGCAAAATTGAAGAAAATATGTACAGCAAGGAGGAAGAGAGAATACAAACAGAAGAAACGTATTAAAGAATAATATGGTTAGATGTTCGTCCAGTTCAGAAAGATGAAACGTAATGTTGAATGTAGTATGCAGTCAAGTGGTGTTCGTTCGTACAAGATTTACACAAAAATGGTTGATTGCTTACAACAATGATAAGCAGAATTACTTTATGGGAAGACGAGGGAGCCAGAATATTTTGACTGTGGAAAATAAGAAGGAGGTTAGAATTGGAATCTAGAGTGGAGAAGGATGTGTGGATTACTTACCATTTCTAAATTTGTATTCCTTCTCCAGCCACTTGTGTGAAATTGTATCTTTTCAGACGGCACGTCGTAAAAGAAGATGAGATGTGTATGAGATAATGCCCCATTGCATATTTTTATAGATTGAGGCTAAAACTTGAATCTTTATACCCCTTCTTTATAGGAAACAGAAGCAACATTTTCTTTGCTCTCTTTACAAACGAACACAAACATGGCTGTACAAGAAATATTTTGGGGAAGGTTGGGGAAAAGAAGAATGGTAGCAGGGAAAAGTACACATTTTGTCAATAAATTGTGGATTTATATTTTGGTTTGTGTTTAGTTTATTTAATACATTGAATCTGTTGCACGTTTCTGTTCCCTCAGAGAATGGGTTACTTTGAAGTTGGACAAGTTCAAGTTCACACAAAATAGTAGGTGTAGGTCGATCGAATTATAATCCCCATTCTTGAATTCTTGAATATTTCTCGGAAAAAAGGATTTCTCCAGTGAGCGTCATGTCAGCAGAAAGGGGATATCACGACAACGATTACAGAACAGTGCAATAAAGTGCATTTTACTGTAATCACTTGGTTTATGCATTGATGCATGAAGTAGAAAGTAGAATATATGTAGCATACCATATTTATTGAATGTAAATTTATCCCTTTGTTATTTCAGTCTGACTGCAATTGCTTGCTATTAGCATTATACTAAAATGTGGATTTCACCACGCAAAAGTACAGTTATGTGGCGGCTATGACTGTGAAATGTTTCCAGTTTTTTATGTGCCAACAGAATTTATGAGATTGTCCTAGTAGCCTTGTGACATGAGCCGAAAGGACAAAATCTCAATGTAAATTGGATTGAATTTGAAAAAAATCGTGACTTTAGATAGCTGCATGTATTCTTATCTCTAATAGCACGGTACTTTCTGAATGGAAGCAAAGAGAGAAAATGAATCTCTTGAATGGAACATGTAGTCGTAGTCTTTATCTTTCTAATGACAATAAAAAGGAAAGATCACACAAGACCCTTTGTTTGAAAAATTCCTTACGGCAGGTCATGGCTATATATCTGTGATGGAGATACGCTTCGCATTCGGAAAAAGTCATCACGTATTATGGCGTATTCAATACTGCAAGCATGCATTAAAAAATGGTTTGGGCCGACCTCTAGACCCAAATGATGAGTTGAGTTAGTTTCTCATGTCTTCATGTTAGTATATGCTACGTTACACTTGGACTATGCGATGGTTTCCTGCTGCGAACATGCTTGGAATGTGAATGAGAAATCGTCTAAGCTCCCTCCTGGAAGAAAGATTCATTTCTTGCTCGTTTTTTTACAAGATACATTGTCTACCCATGAATCTCCTGTTGTTCTCTTGTTGTAACAAAAATGGTGAATATTTTTTTTACCTTCTTTGTGTATATTGTGTACGTAATGTTCATGGACAATGCGTCTCCAGCAGTCGACATTTACCTTGGCTAAATGCTACATCCTTCTTGATTGAAGAAAGGTGTCGAGTATCTAAATGTTGCGTTGCAGGGATTTAATAGCATTAAGGAGCCAATTTTCTTGGAATAGTACACACAAAATGTTTTTAAGAGAATAAAATAATGCTTCATTGATTTTTGAGATGCAGTATGTTTTCTTTTTTTAAAGATTTTATCGCTGTTTATTTTCAGATCTTTCTGTCTAAGAGTATAAAATGGTGATAGTGATAAAAACACTAATAAAAAGGGTCAAATGAGTATTTTTGTGAACACTTTTTAAATTGCCTTGTTCCTCTTTAGGGTAAATTGAAAACTTAAACTTTTGTTGCTCAAGGGAAAATACATTTGAAGCTATAAACAAGTATGTATGCAAGTTAAATGTAGTAATAGTCAGCAGCACCAGTAGATATGCAATGCAACTGATGATGAAAGTAAGAATGATACGTAGACAATCCCTCCTGCGGCTAAGGCCCACATATCTATAAAGATTGATATCTTGTTAGAAAAGGCGTACAATAAAAGAGAAGAGGAACTAGCTATTAAAATTAATTGATGCAAATTGTTGGTACTCCCTAACTGTGTGTGTGTGCCAAAGTCAATGCATTGTGGGTTGTGCGATTGCGATGCAGTGCGGCGTAATTGAGTGCGACAACTGCCAGACTGTCGCGGCATCGTTGTCGATACTTGTCACACTACCAGTAAATATTTTTCAATTAGTATAAATATTACTTGAATTAGTTGTGATTTCGAGCCTGGGGACAAGCAAACTTGTAGGAAATTTTGTTAGCACAGCAGAATAAAAATTATGTCTTTTGAGCTGTTGTGATCGATGACTCCATAATTCTGCTTGATTTTTTTTTGTAGAAATCGATTTACTATTTTGGGTTGCTTGCATGGGATCATCTTTTGTCAATTTATCAAATTGTCTGATTTGCATAAATGTAAGAAACTTGTATACCAACACATTTGTCAATGGAATACAATGCTACACGCTGAAGTATTTACCTAAGTAGCAGGTGCACGTAATATTTTATGTACAGGGCTGCTGAAGCACTTTGCAAAACAAAACGCGCCGCAATCTCTACAACCGTGTTGTGCATAATAATAATGAGACATAAAAATAAAATGCAAATCTTGTCTTGAGTGTTCATCACGCTAGCATATAACAAATAAAAGACTGTCAGCGTACAGACATCAATAGCTTGTAACAGCATCGATTATGGTGTGCATTTTACAGAATAATTGATGCAGTAAAGATAAGATGTTATTTGCTTATTAGTTCTAAAGTTCATTCATCAATTTCGCTAAACAAAAGGAAACCAGATGTGCAAAATTTTGTTTACCGCTACATGTTTTTTGTTAACTGCACTTTGCATTGGAAATGCACAAAATGTGCAAAAGTTGAAACTGACCATGATAAGCTTCTTCGAGATTGCAACAATGACATGCAGTAATGTTGACTAGTTGTCCCGATTGCGAATTGACAGTAGCTTATTACACAGTATGTATTTACATAGTCGTGTCCGTGTCGTATCTATTTGAAATGAAATGAGGAAAAATCAAATCAATAAATGCACTCTCTTTTAATTCATAACATTAGAGATGCCTTCATCTTCCTGTCATTAAGATCAGATTGTGCTACTGTAAACGCGCAGCTACATATTTACCTGTCAATCCCAAATTCCTTGTAAAATTGTAATACAAAACAAAGTACAAAGATAACAAGCTTCTTGCTTGAATATAAAAATAAACGGATGCTCTTTTTTGTTTGGATGACCAATATTATAATTTGCTTATTTTCTTGTCTTTTAAACAACTTGTTTTCTAAGATAAAAACAGAACCATTCCTCATATGGTAATTGATTAATCAACTCCCTCAGGATATATTTTAACTAACCAGGATTGTCCATCCATCATGATTCATGATTATATATTTACATTTATGTGTACTAGTTTTGTTGTCTCTCCTTTTTAAATTTTAAATATTCCTTGCACGTTTATTTTAGGCGTTACGTCACATATATTTTTATAACCGAATATCCTTGTGGAACAGATAAAATAATTAAAAGCAATAACTATTGAATTTTAGCTTGCCCCAAATAAGATTCAGTCATCAATAAGCATAATGCTATGCATCAAATTAAATGATCATTATACCATTCCTTATTTTGCTCTTTAAAAAAGTGATGAAGATAAGTAAGAAAGTAATCAAATAGCATGTGATTGAACTAAATACATTAATCATATTCAACTTTGGTATCCACGCTGATTGATTTGTAGCTCACAAAATATACTGATAATAGACAATTACCTCTGCTGATTTTGGTAAATGCACACAAATGCATCCTGGGGACTTTTACATTTCCTGAATTTGTAAATCTTCATGTAGTCATTTTTAGCCAAGTTTATGCTTTTATATTTTAGTTATATTTTAAGTCTACAAAATATAGTTTTACAGGTATAATGTATACTATCGATTATTGCAGGTTCGTGGACAAAATAATTATTACTAAAAGCTCAATTACAGTTCGCAGTTCATCCCAGAATGACGTATTCGTTGTCAGTAAATTGGCTGACTGTCAATGTTTCGTATTTTTCGATAAACGAAGAAACGATATAGTTATACTGGGAGTAAGTATTGATGTTATATAAAGATGCATTGCATCTCTGTGAATGTCCGCAGGGTGCAACGGATACGCCAAGATATATTGGCATAGGTAGGATTTCCAGTTATTTGCTTCATGATTTACTCGAAAGACAAGAATCCTTGTATGTGCCTGCATATCTTTCAGTTTAAACTATTATATAACATCTATACTATTCTAACGTTTATCTACCTACATACTGCAATCAGTACGCTTGGAAAGGAGAGAGTGTAAAGTCAAACTATTGTTCAACGGTATATTATAATCCATTTATCCTTAGGGAAGAAACGAACAGCTATAATACGATTGAACCTTGCTTTACCATTGCATTGTTGAAGTGGTTGCGAAAAATGCAGTTTTAGATCATGTCGTCTCAGCAGTTGTCGGTTTTCTCGTAAGTACCTGAAGAATATGAACACCCACTATGAGGAGAAGATAAGTAACATCGATTTTCAAAATGTGCATGGTGTACATAATATCAACCCTGTACACAATTTCAGTTATTTTTCTTCTGTGGAACAAAAGTGTTAGTGAGAAATTTCATGGCCACTTTGTACGGTCTAATTGCAGTCGGCATCAGCAATAGTTGGGTTGGGTTTAGGTGGTGGTGATGAATGTATCTGAGAATAGTGTCTGTATCTAATGTCTTGTGTGTGAAGAAGGGGGAAAGAAATGGGCTTTCAGGGTTTTCACGTTGGCGAGGGTGGATTTTTTTTACTTGATCGATGAGATCATTTACAACTCTGACTGACAATTTTTCATGCGTGCCATTTGGCTTTAGCTTTCGTAAAATAAAAATAACGATCACACGCTTTTGCTTTGTTACTGTTACAATATTATTGCAGTATTGCCCCCATTCACACAACAGCTGAAAAAAGAAGACAAGAGACATAGAGATGTAATATGTAGACATACAAAGGAAGCAAATCGAAAGATGGAAAATTAAATAGTTAGGAAATTACTAACATTTGTCTTTCTCTTTGCAAATAGCATAATGACGCCCTGTTTAATGTACTTTACATGGTATACAATGTATCAAATGCGTGTGCATAGGGCATACATCAAATATTTCAACGATGCAGTTCATATGCTGTCGTACTCTCATATCCGCAATTCCGCACCCTCCTGCTTACCCATAAAAAATAGTCAATAAATATTATATTCGATTCCCAGCATGAATGAGTATTTCACAAGACATATGTTACTTCCTAGAAAAAATGAAACACAAGGTGACTCGGTTTAGGTAAGGTTTTAACCTTATGACTTTTCATCAAGAAGTAAGTGATGGTGTGGTTTGTATTGGTAGTGGTAAATTATTTTATAATGCATCATGGTGTATCATTTTCATTGCTGTAGGCTCTTACACACCACAATACACACAAAATCCGTTATGCATACTAACAAATTTAGCAATTTATCATTTGATATTATGTCCGTTCTCTTCTCATCATTTTAAAGGGATTTCACTCTAGGTTCCTATTATTATGTATAAGGGAAAAAATAATCCTAAAAATTGATGAAGACGTCCATCAAATTGTATATTAAGTTAATACTTAATTTTGTTACGGGTTTCCCTTTCCATTGCCATATTTGTGGTTCAAGAATATATCCATCACCAAGTTCCATTTTTACAGTTTTCAAATGAATACAAGATTGCACTGCTGTGGTACTCAAGTAAATTTAAAATATTTTTGATGTGTTCAGATAACTGTAAAAGAGAAAAAATATATTTTCATGTACAATATGCATCCCTCAGAAGTACACAAGAATCTGTGGGTGTTAGAGTATCTTAACCAGTGCCATATGTGTTTTTATATACTAGATCCTGTATTAGATTCCATTCTTAACTCCCGACCTCTATCTCATCTTTTTTATGACATAGTACCAGAAAAATAAGTCATAAAATACGCATTAAAATAATTTCTCGTATAATAGAATAAAATGTTTGTGTGGTGCTACACAGGATATTAAGAAGGGAACAATTTCATCATCAAGTTGTAAGTTCGGACGTTTAAAATGTTTTAAAAACGATTTTTATGAGCACAGCGGCGTAAACATGCATAAACATCATTTTCAACTAATGCTGACTTGAATAAATGTATCGGTTTAGGAAGCCTGACGTCCCAAAAACGATGATGAATTTCTTAGAAATCTGATAACACGTAAAATAAAATGCATGTATTTTGTGTTCGTAAGATTACTTCATTTTTACTGACAAAGGGGGTCGCGCAGCTACTATAAAAAACTGCATGATGGTTTATGTGTGATCTCTATTCTCATATTTTTAGGTTTAAAACTTAGGAAAGAGTTACTGATTTATTGACTCGACTCGACTGCGCAGTATATTTAAGAGTGTCTTTACTTTTAAATTGTAATTTTTAATGCAGCCGCGATAATGGTATGACACAAGGACCAAGATGCACTGCATACCAGTTTTTAATAGCATTTAAAATGGTTCATCATGGCCTTGTTCAATAATACTTACTTTTATTTTTATAGTGACAATAACAAGTTAAAATGCACAAATGACATACATACTAAACTTAACGCAGAAACATTATTGAGACTCAAAGCGGGCGTTGTCTGTGGTCTGAATGAATGAAGGCAAGTAGATGCACAAGTCATCTTCTCTGAAAATTCTGTGATGTCAAAATTTCTTTATGTGTTCCATTGCCTAAACATAAAACCACAAATATGTCCCTTGAGACATGCATAGGCTTTAAAATAAAGAATATGGTCAATTCCCTGCTCAAAGCTTGTTTGGTGTAGAATATAGCAACCAAAAAATTTCCTTGAAAGTCGGAAAAGTTTTATGAGTACCCATCGTACAGAGAAGAGAAACAACAAAATAATGAAGCTAGATAGATGGAATGTTTTTCTGTTTGTAAATGTGTCTTTTTTTCTTCTCAAAAAGAATGACTGCTATTATTACCGTGAAGCTTTACCACAAACAGGGAAACTGACACTAAAAGCATTTTTATGGTGAAAATAATGTCACGAAGGTCCCTCTTGTATTTCTCCATAAACATCATTCTTCACTCTGGCTGTATTAATAATGACAGTACATGACGGCAATTAGGGTTTCCGTTTGTATTTCAAGTGGAGCTGCTAATGCTGTTTCGGCAACAAAAACGCTCCGAAATTTTTGCGTTCTCACCGATACAACTGAAACGACTTGATTCTCCTTTTAAGTTCCTACCCTACCAAAAAAATATTGCTTCATGTTATTCTATATACACACGTGTAAACCCGGAAAAAGGATGCAGAGATTCACCCAAAAAATTCTCTACGCGCTTGTTGTGATTATACCGTGGTGACTGCAATAAAAATCGAGACAGTAATCATTCCTATTTTTGGAGATGATAGTTGTCGTATGCCGAAATGTACCCTGAAAAGAATCGAATCCTTTACAATAGCACATTTACATATATACACGTTCATTTCAATTTTCCCCGAAAAAAGAAGAAAATATGAATAGATAATGGATACACTGCTTATTAATTTACAATGCTTGGGAGCTTCTATTGCTCATAAATCAGTAAGAAATGATTCAGCTGTAGAAATGAATTTGGTAAGGTTTATTTTGTCAAACTGCAAGTATGCACAACACTGTATATCCCAAATTTGAACGAAGAAAACCCTAGCACGCGTTTGTGATGGTGTGTATACGTTTCCGTTTTGGAATGGAATATTGATTCAATAAGGAAGACAAGCAATTGTTGGAATAATATTATAAAATCAAATATCTATAAATGCTCAACCGAAAACTAACTGGTTTGCAAGCATATTAAAAAAAGTTTGAATGTTTTTCTGTAAAAATATGTGATGTGACCCTCAAAAACTGTATGTTGCACTTCTGTTCGGTCTACACGGGATAATGGGCATCAAAAAAGTCTGAAGAAAGGAAGCTCATATATCTGCCATGTGCGTGCACGATGATGGGAGAAAGGACGGACCTTATATTTATATCGTGTTGCACTTGATATCATCAACTATTGATCAATGCAGCTAACGGAAGTTTTACTGTACTGCACTCTGCGCTACAAGACTAGGACTATATCTTTCAATTTCAGTCGATAAGTATACGATGCAACGGAGTATCGCTATGACTCAAGAAGAAGGAAAGAAATAAAATTTTATACGCTCCACCGCAGAAACGGATAGTTTTCTTTTCATCATTTTCAATACTATATTATATTTCATCATCTTATTGACTGTTGCTTGTCTTGGATCAATAATGCACTTTTAATATAGTGCAGTATGTATAAAGTATCTAACTTTTCTTTCGCATGATAGAATTCAAAATAAAAAATTCAATAAGACTGGAGAGAAGAAAAGGGAGATTTGACTTAATGTTCTTCCTAATAATTTCATGTAAAAAGAAGAAGAAAACTTGCTCAAAACCAAATTGGAAAACGTGTGCGTTCACGAGAGGTTATATGAGCCTGTATTTTTATTGTAACTTTGTAACTGTTGTGGGGTCTGAACTTTTGGGTGGGTGTAGTGAGTAGTGAACTGCACACAAACAAATGTATGAAGATGGAGATGGAGGATAGCATAGCATATGGAAGGAAGGAATCTTTATTGCACCGGGACCGGGACATAATTATTTCTCAGAGTAATAATGTTTCTGCTTTGTTAATATTGTTTGTATGTTTGTATGTTTGGCTGTCTGCGATGCGAACAATCGATCTAAAATGTTTGATAGATTAGTTCTATTCGAGCACAATGACCGTAATCGGTTGATGTTTAGAATTATGGACTATATGTGGAATTTTCGATTGGCTTCTGAATGCTTATTTAAGTATTTATTTCAATTTCAACAATTTGGTTATGTATTTAATTATGTAATTGT
>JAQFZH010005106.1:0-11010 GCA_034695485.1 Entomobrya nivalis
AAACGATGAACGAGATGAAATGGAATGCATATATAATGAGCCAACATCACGTAATGAGTAGATATGCAATTTGATGATAGCAGGTATACAGTTTATGGGCAGGGAAACCAACATAGTACAACAATTTTCAAAAAAGGGTACATATTTAACAAGTGTGAAACTAGATGAAAGATTTTTTTATTATGCACGTAATGGCCATGTTAATTTTTTTTGCACGTAATGGCCATGTTAATTTTTTTTGCACGTAATGGGCATGTTAAATTTTTTTGCCCATGATGGCCATGGATTTTTGTTTATTTTGTACCTATGACCCATATTACAACAATCAATATGAGAATAAATAATCAACCATCAATCAAATGATCCACATAGGTACACATATTAAATCTAGGCCTACGGCCAGAGGGGATACATAGGTACACGTATCACACTTAGGCCTGCGGCCAAAAAAGAAAGTTTTGAGTAAACAATAAAATTAAATAACATTATAAGATATCCTAAAATAACATTAGAAGATATAAATTGAAGAATAATGAATAAAACCCACTACTCATATAAATAAAAGAGATGCATGTAAGAATGACTTTAGTGCTAAAATTCAGTGGTTATTTTTCAAAGACAAATAACCTTATTTTAAATGAATTGACTTCGCAGAAAATTATTCTGTTTTTCTGTAAGATAAAATAGTGAAACATATTCTATGAATGACCCCCAAATCCTTTGAATATTTTAAATTATTTGTTTTGGACGAATTTGTGCTTTTTCATTCAAATGTGTAAATTGTTATGCGATAGAACCCACCTTTAATTATGGAAGACCTCTATTTGAATAGAATAGACAACTAATTCAAAGTTGGAATTTTAATTCGTGACACTTTATTTTACTGTTATATTTCACAGGTTACTCATTAAATAATTAATAACGATCATATATCAATAGTAGTCTTTACTAGTTAGAAATTAGATTTAATTGGACCGTAATTGATACTAAACTATTAATTGTCTCTTAATATTTTTTTAATTATTTAAATTAACAGAAATCTTACAAATACCTTTTTATACTTTTGGGCCATTTAAGGCGTTCCCAATGGGAACTCTTGCTTTTTCCAACGCTATCCATTTCAGGTATCGGTGAAGATTCCTTCTTTGTCGATGACATTTTTAGAAGTAGAAATTTTCACAAAATACTGAAAAGCACAATTAATTCAATTAATTATAATCAAAAATACCGATTTTTTTTGTTAAATCAATTTAAATTTGTTAATTAACCCACCTTTTAATTTGCTTACATACCACACCTGTCAAATCACTAATTCATCCAACCGTATGTACAGGATGACGAAGAAATATTTATTAAACCTAATATCTTTAATATATTCTAACTAAACTTTAGCTAATTATTTGATTAAATTTAAATTTAAATTATTGAGTGGACTACCAAGTTGTGATGTGCTTTGCGCTGATGAATTATTATTTTGGTTTGATTTTTAATGGGAAATATTATTCCAAGTAAAATCGTAAATATTAAATTTCCACTACTAATTTGTTCTACTTTTCTGAAGCCAAACCTACAATTTACCTACCTAAAAGTTTTCCCTTGAAGCGATCTCTCCTAACTAGATTTCTAATGAAGAAGGGATGCGTGTCGCAATTTTATCATTCCTTCTTTCCATTCATTGTACTCTTCATCGGTGACAAAGTTGAAGGATGGCATAAGTTGGGCTAACGTTTTACCGTTCTTATCTTTTGCATTCAGATTAGCTCCATTTTCTAATAGAAACCTTGTCATTCCCAAATAATCTTTACTTGTTGTCCACCGTACATCATGTAATGGAGTTTGACCATATTTATCTTTCGCATTGACATCTGCTCCAAGAGATTTGAAGTAGAGAAAAGCTTCCTTGTTACTTTCTATTACTGCAGAGCTCAACACACCGGCATCATCCTTTCCTTTTTTCTTCCAGTCAGCACCCAAGGCAAGAAGGTTTTTAATCGTATTCAAATTTCTCCCAAAGTTTAGCGCTGAATGCAGTATGGCATCTCCTCGATCATCTGGCTGATTAATGTCAAGCTTCGCAGATTCAACTATCAACTTGATTGTCTCCAAGTCAAGATCATGCCTTTTCATCGCCCAATGAAGAGGAGTTCTGCCATATAATCTTTCACGAATGGTAAACAGATGAGCATGACCATTGCCAATCATGGAAGTCACCCAAATTTTGAAATCATCACAGCTTACATCTTCCACCATAGCCATTAAATGTGCAAATGTATTGCCATTTTTATTATTCGAGTACAAATCCGCACCTCTATCAAGCATCAAGTTTGTCAGTTCAACATACTTCTTTGGCTTTGTGTTGCTTACATAATGTAATGTTGGGCTTCCACCATTATCTTTTTCATTGACATTCAAACCTTTTAATATCAAATATTGAATGACTTCCTTGTTTCCACCAATAACAGCCAAGTGCAAAACTCCACCCCCTTGTCCATCCTTCATTTTGATTTCAGCACCCAATGAGATCAAAATTTTAATTGTTTCCAAGCTCCTTCCAAAATTCAATGCTAAATGCAACAGTGTACAACCACTGTCATCTTGATGATCGATATCCAACTTTGAAGATTCCAGCATCTGTTTGAGTGTGGCCAAGTCGAGGTCTAGTCTCTGCATTGCAAATTGTATTGTTGTCCTTCCGTATTGACCCAGGATAGCGAAAATACTTCCGTGTCCTTCATCTATCATTCCTTTAACCCAAATCTGGAAATCCTCCGATGATATGTTTCCAGTACCAGCAAACAAATGTGCTACATTGTTTCCAGTTTTCTTTTTCGCACCCAAATCTGCTCCATTGTCGTGTAGAAACCTTGTCATTCCCAAATAATCTCGATTTCTCATAAATCTCGCTTTATGCAGTGGCGTTTCGCCAAGCTCATCTACTTCATTTACGTCCAAATTAAGTGACTGTAGTAAACTTATGACTTCTTTGTTACCCCCTTCCACAGCAAAGTGAAGGGCTCCTTTTCCCTTGTTATCTTTCATTTGATAGTTAGCGCCTTGCTCAATAAGGTTTTTAATCTCATTAAGGCTTCCTCCGTCTGCCAGCGCCCGATGTAAAGCGGTGCGTCCCTCATTATCCACTTGATTGTGTGTACGTTCCCCACCCTCCAAAATGGACGCAACTCCAGTCTGCTTTGTTTGTTTACATGCGGACAGCAACAGCTGATACGCATTTATTCTAGTCACAACTATCGCATAAAGCTTGTGTGCCTTTCGTTTCGGATTTGGGTTAGTATCCTTTAAACAACAATTTCCATATTTTAAATTTAATTTTAAATTTAATTCATTATAATGGGATACTGTACTGTATTTGTGATGACATACGATATCATGAAATTCTTCGTCAGAGAGGATATCCTTTGCCTGTAACAAAGTCAGTAGCTTCGTATTGCACAAGGTTAAGTCGACCAGCTCGGGAAGGTTGCTTCTGATGAAAGCACGCTGCCATTTTTCCATTTTGATCAAATTTTCCTTCAGCTAAAAAAGACTAACTTTGCTATATATGCACTAATAAAAAATAAAAATAAACCTAGTGTTATATTTTTATTTTTTATTAGTGCATATATTATAGCAAAGTAATGAGCAACTAAATTGAGGAACAGCTTATTAATTTCATCAGTTGTTCTTTACATGTTACTAAATATTTACTTGTTGACATTTTAGTGAAGTCGAAATAACACCAATAATACTCTTCTTTGCTTACGGCACTATTTTAAGGGCAGACTGAATTGCATCAAATGGGGCATGCAACTCGAATTGAGCGCATTTGACATAACAGGTAATGGAAAGCAATGGAATGATTAATGACAGTTGATTGAATGATATGTACTTGAATTTTAAAGAGGCAATATTTAAGGTTAAAATTATTAGGCTACAAGTTGCATACAGTTTAAAATGTGTCACAATAATTTACGGTTGGTCAGATGCCATTATGTAGGCCACAAGTGCTGAATATTTACATTGTGTAAAAAATTGCACCAGTAATCAATCAAAGTCGAGTGTTTATCATGTTTCACGTTTGAAACGAGACAGGTCTAAATAACTGAGTTGATAAGCTGCTCGCGTCACTGCATGCGCACGTTCCTACTGTTTATCTTTTCTAATTGTGTGTTGAGCTAACTGTTTCATTTGTTAACTGACTCATCATTGGTCATTGGCCTATTTGACAGCTACTGACTGAACATTAAGATAACCTTGTTAGAGGCTTGTCATATTATAATATTTCAGGTAAAAAAATATACATGTTTTATTATGAAATGCCCTCATTATATACGAAAACGTTTACGTTCAAATTTATGGCGTGTGTTTAAGCATGGTGGTATTACGGGTTTATTAGTATTTTGATTTGTACTTACGGTGTATTCACTCACTTATCAAGGTGCCGAGATGTATGCCTTAAACTGACCAGGGTCAACAAACCCAAAAATCTTGTCTGCTTTTTGTCTAAAAATGTGAGAAAATATTCAAACGTTAAAATAAATAAAAATTATATTCCGTAAAACAGTATTATTTAATAGTTATTTTCTATTAAGACTTTACCTTTAATTAAATTAATTTTTACACTTTACTAATTTAAAAAAAACAAAGTATACTGCTTACCGTCAACTTTTTCAAATGATAATCATTTCATATTGGTCATGGTGGAAACAGGAGCCAAATAATTTTAATGTCCCACAATCAAGACTAAAATTTCCAAATAAAATTTTAAAATGGAATTACTTCATATAAGGTATATAATTTACGATATAAAAGGTTGTATGCATGGTCAATTGAATGTATTTTAAAGGCTCTTACTGTTTTATGTGTTCTTACGGTTGGTTCACTTACTTACGCACTGAACATGATGCCCAGATATATTCCTTTAAATGACCCCGTCAAATGAGCAGCAATATATTTTTCTACTTTTCTGCCTAATGTTTCAGGAAATATATCAACACACTGACACCAGTACATATATAATAAGCAATAAAATGCAAAATGGTAATATTTTAAAGTCAATTTGTATTAAATATTACCTTTAATGAAATAAACTTCCCACTGTGTAAAACCTAAACAAGAATGTAGTGAAATGTATTACAGCTTCCCATCAACTTTTCAAATGATCATTATTTCACCTCATACTTCATTTATGAATGATGAGTTTATCAAAACTATTATCAGGAAAAACGTGGTTGCTTATGACAAGTTCAATGAAATAAGGCAGATAATAGAATTTATCTTAGCAAACTTAAAAATTTAAATCAAGTGATGTATAAAATAAGGGGGCATACGTATAGTACGTTACACTTAAAAAAACTCTTTAGAATATCTACTTTCGCTTTATCGCCCTAACTCATAGATAGTGTAGTGTAAAATGGACTGTAGTGCCAGTGCCACTATTTATGCTAAAATAATCGAGATCACAATATGATTGAATGACTTCCATTTAATTTCAAATGTTTACTGTGTATACTTTTATTAATGTATATTTTTATACAGTTTATTACAATATTTCAAAGGATGTAGCGTCACTACCGATTATTTCTCATCAAATAAAATACCTAGACAATCAAAAAATTTGAATTTTTTGTTAAATATTTTGTTTTCAGTTATCGCATTACAGATGAGTCTGTGAAGACTAAATTAATTTACAGTAATTAAAATTAAACTGACAAATTTATTTTCGTTATAAATTATTTCACAACTTCAAGCGCCTTTGGCCGTTGCCAATCTTTTCGGTTATCCTTTAACTTCTAATTCTTTTTCTGGCCATTGACGGGTACCTTCTCTTCATAATCCTCTTTATTCATCGCCCGCCTTAGCTTGCCTACTACATGCGGCTAATTAAAAGTTCTTTTCTTCACCAATCTTGTCCCCTTCCCTTACTTTTTTACCAAAATTATTGTTGTTCATATATGCATGTCTTTATCCAATTAAAATGGAAAGAGAACAAATATTCTGCAGTTAAAAGTGTTTAGGAAGTGACTATGGGCATAGAACATACCACAAATGTCACTTCAAAATAAATAAAAAGCCAAAAACCAATCACTTACAGTAATTTATTCATTTCAAATTGCGACACATGTATAAATATTTTTAATACGTTTGATAATTTTTTTAATATAATTTTTAATACGTTCAATGGGCTTCGTGGCTAGAGTTTCCGTTAACGCAAGTCAGGCGCTTCCATGACTGGAGTTTCCGCTTCCACTGGAAGATGAATGGAGGCATTTTTTGGAATGGACCATTGGAACGCTTTGGAAGGAAGCACATAGACACATTGAAGAAACGATAGATACATAAAAAACGGAACAAGCAGTAGCACCACAGCTTTACTTGGAAATTTGGGTACCATGTAACAACATGGACTGACTTCAGTCAGCAGTAAAAATTGCAGCAGCAACCCTATCTAAAATATTCCACCCTCTCAATATTAACATCGTATCATAAAATTAGTTTTGAAGGAAAACTATAATGTACCGCACCTACAGAAGACGGGCGGTCTAAAGAAATTAAGTTAATTTGGATTGGAAGTTGGATGCACCGGGTGACCATTTTTCTTATTTCACTGACCTTCATATAAAAACAAGTAAACTTCATGGGAAAAGCACAGAGTATGGATATCCTTTTGTGCTTATATGAGTCTATCAAAGAAAACCATTTGGATTATCAAGCGCCAATAATTTGGCCCATCTTTGTTTCGGTTTGGTTTTCGTGACTCCAAAGTTAATATAAATATTAATGTTGGTAACGAGCCAATGTATTTTGCTGGTGTAAATGAGCTACCAAAATAACCAAGGGCATTAGCAAATAATGACGAATTTTCAGAATCTACTAACAAAATATTGACACTGGTTTTTGGTCAGGAGCAGAAGGCCAGATCTGACGCAAAGAATGACTATGCATCTTCTAAAAAGACCTAAATGAGGGATTTCCAAGTATTGTATTGTAAAGGGGGTCGCAGTTAACCACAATTAATTTTCACACTAATTAATTCAATTTATTTATTAAGCTGCGGGTAGTAAATGTATATGTTATACATTTTAAATGCATTTTCGTCCGATATTAAAATAATAGAAAATAGTGGACCGCGCATTATGAACAAATGGCCCAATATAATTTCCGGTTTTTTAATACATTCACTTAATATTCCAGTTTAATATAATATTTCAAAGGAGATGGCGTCATTACCGACTATTCCTTATTGAATTAAATAGATAATTACTAAGTAACAAGTGCCCAGATATTCCCTTGCCACTTGATAGCTCCTCGGGGCTACGTAGCTGGAGTTTCCGCTGCCTCTAGAGGTCGGACGACTCCATGGCTGGAGTTTTCGTTTCCGGCATAAAAGGTCGGGTGGCTGGGGTTTCCGTTGCCACTTGAAGGCTCATCGTGGCTCACAAATTCTTTTCCTACTCGTCAGCCTCTGCCAGATTTCTTGCGCCAGATAACGCATGAATGGGGAAGGGAGCCTGAGGACAAAGTCTACACAAAGCAGCAAGACATCCAAACTTTTTATCTGCTCGCCTCTCGTCTTCGTTGCCCCTCTTCCATTAAATTTGGGTCCAATGAATAAGGCTCCCGAATCGCTTGGTACTATATTTAAGTTTGCATGATTGCTGACTCTGTCTGTATAATACAACGTATACCTCAGGCGTATTCAATTTTGTGTTAAAAAAGATTTGGTTTGAATTACATTTTCTCTGGAACTATCACATGGAATTTTATTAAAGCCAAAGTGTTTTCGAGCAACCTTCAAATTCCACTGCACTTTATTTGTAGAAACAAGAGCGATGCAGAGATGGCTAAAATGAAGCAGTTTGCATGTACACGAAGTTCAGTCAGCTTAGTAAGATGTCTTAATTCAATTTAACATCTTTATTGGTTCTTTGAGCCAAAGCTAGTCAGAGGTTGTGTGATATATTATGACTAAAATTAAAGTCTATATTTTGACAGCCATTTTTACGGTTTGCTATTATGGTGAATTTTTACTTCAACTGGTGTTATAAGCAAAGTAGCTACACTCTAAATCCGTAGATTTAGAACGGATTTTTAAACCATGTCGGAAAATTGCATTTCTTTGTAAGTTTTTGAAGACAAATTTCCTAAAGTTGTGGTACAATATTTACAGAACTTTATTTTCAATCTGTATTTAATAAGCTGGTTCATAAGAAAAATTGTGGTTTCCCTTCAAAAGTTTTCAAGCATTTTCCAATAAATGTGAAGTTACTTGTTTAAAAAACAGTATCGTGACACTGGCTACCTTGGAAACTACACCTGAAAAAATAAGCACAACATCTGGCTTGAAGCAACATATGAGCCGTACCAATTTTATTGAATTTTACCTTACTTGCCCTTAAAAAATAAGCAGAACTGATATTTTACACATTTGCTTGAAGTAAAATTTGAAAGAATTCAAGTCTTAAATTTTACAGTAATTTATTCGGTTCGACTAATGGCAGATTTTGACATAAATTTATGATATAATAAATGTACTGACACGCCTAATCCGCAGATTTAGAACTGATTTTTAAATCGTGTCGGAAAAGTGCATTTCTTTTTTAGTTTTTGAAGGCAAATTTCGCAAAGTTGCGGTACAGTATTTACCAAATCTATTTTTCAATTTGTATTTAATAAGCTGGTTCATACGTAAAATTGCAGTTTCCCTTAGACAAGTTTTCAAGCGTTTCCCAATATTTGTTAAGTTACTTGTTTAAAAACCAGTATGGTGACCTGGTAGTTAATCTTGGAAACTTGAACCAAACAAAACATATTGAACGAAGTCTATAAATTTAGAGTCTGCTCGATTCCAGCAATTGTGAACTTAATAAATAGGTTATATAGTAAGTGTAGCTACACTTCTTCGAGGCCTTGAATATGTTTGGATTCAAAAGTCAAACATTGCCCAACATTGTTGTTGATGTGGGCTCGAGGAAACCGATTAGGGGTATCTGCATTCAATAAATTTTTCAACCATCCGCAAGACAAATCTTTCAGTTGACAGTATGTTATTTGGTTCAAGAAAGTGTAGTTTATCACACAAAATAGAAGTTTCAATGCACATTAAATACGCAGATTTGGAACCGGTCAGAAAACGGCATTTCTTGTTTTGTTGTTGAAGCTGAATTTAGCAGATCTGGCATTTAATTTTTCAATCTGAATAGATTTAATCTAACCTAAGCGAATTGAAGAGTGGTAGATCAGGTTTTTGGTTGGAGTTTTACTTTATTGCAACCGTTAAATTATTTCATGTAAACATTTTGGTTAGTCTTTTGTAATCAAGAATTATAATACATTTTTGGCTAAAGTTCGGTTGGATTTTAAAACAGCTGAATTTTACCGAATGAAGGACTAGGCTCATTTTGTTGAGCCCAATTATTTCAACTGGAATTTTATGCTGAAGCCATTTATATCGCATTTTTAGAATCTTGTTAGGAGTGTTATCAATATTATTAATGCAACAATTATTTGATTTACTTATAAAATGTGTGTTACATTCATTCCAGCAACCAAAAACAGAATAATTGAATAAAACTATATCTGTGTAATGACACTATATTTAAGAATTTAAGGACCCCATATTCGAATACCAAAAGGGAATGTTCATTAGAACAGATTAGGGAAAGTAATAACTGATTCATTTATGGACGTGTATTCGAATAGTGGAGAAATTTTTATTCAATTAATGCAGTAGAAATTAAGTTCGATTCATTGAACGGATGTAAAATAAAATAATTATGTAAAATTATGTTTGATATTTTAATCAACGTGGAAGGACGCAAAATCGATTCGAATAAAAATTGTATGTTCGATTTATTCCAGACATGTCTACTCGAATAGGAAAAGGGCGTGTATATTTTATTTGTATAGGGAATGTATATTCGGTTCATTGAGTGAATGCATATTGAATTGAATCAGGTGATATATAATCAGTTTCTTCGTGAAATTCGAATACGTCAGTCCTGAGGTACTAAGTTTGTAGTACAAAAGTACAAGAGTTTTTAAAACGTAAATTTAATGGACTACAGGTCTTTTTAGTCGATTTGGTTTTCGAAATTTCGATTATTAAAGTTTTGATAAGGTAACGCGGAATCGAGTAAATACGCTTAAAATATTATTATTTGAATTGAAAAGCCTAACATTGTACTTTGTACATCTAATTGGGGTCGGAATAAAAAGGTTTCATTTTTAATACGTTTGATGCGTACACAGTTCTACCCAAAAAATGAAGTCATGCAAATTTTACCATTTTTATTCAGGTCAAATCCATTAAGTGATTAATTTAATCTTAAAACTCGTGTGGTAGGGTTAAAATTTTATGAGTAGCCTTTCTCCAGTATCACAGTTTGTTTTGATTAGTTACCACTTAAATGCGTAGATCTATAACTTATCAAATTGTTACACCGGTTTCATACCAACTAACTTGGAGTTTCCGTTGCCACTAGAGGTAAGTCGGCTTCAAGCTGGAGTTTCTGGTTCGACTGGAGGCTGTCAGGCGTTTTCATGGCTGGAGTTTCCGTTCGCATCGTTTGGTTCAGTGTCATTGCAGGACCGCAACGCCATGACACTGAATCAGTGCCTATCTCTGCGTCGAGATCCACAGCTATGAATAATTCAGCGCCAACAAGGCCAAGTGGCTCTTTTCGAGGAGCGGACTTCCTATCAATTTTTTCCGCATGTTAACAAACACCCAGATTTTCTGGTTTGCGATGAATCTTTACAAAGAGAGGCTTGCGATATCCGGTCGATCCTGCTGTCCGATTACTAGCTCATAAACCGGATTGTCCTTCGGATGCCAGAGAAAATTTGACATTCATTTTAACGATAGTGACTTTAAAGGCTGCCCGAATGAAACAGCCAGCTTCACTCTAAGAAGGCATGTCATTTTTATGCCTTAACTAGAAAGGGGCCCGTTTCGTGCACTAAGTGCACGAAAAAATTCTTGCATACCCGGTAAATGATCTTTAAAATCCG
>JAQFZH010005107.1:0-11009 GCA_034695485.1 Entomobrya nivalis
TACTGGAACCCTGACTGAGAAAATTTGTACATATCCAGCAAGAAATTCCATTTTTAGTCACGTTAACCATGCATTACGTACTTGTTTCCAAGTGTAAAGCGGTAATTAAAAGGGAGGAAATAAGGAGGTAGTTATTAGCATTGTTACACGAAAAACATTCATTTGCCCCGTATATTTGTACTTCCCTACTTCCGTTCTACCATGTACAACACTTATTGTAAGATGATGATGGTGTAATGGGGGAGAAGAAAATACTCTGACACTTTGTGAATTACGGTCTTCACGGTTTATTGACTAATAGGGTATTTTGTCTTATTCATACACAAGGCAGCTAGCATAGTAATAGCACACCCGCAACTAAAGCAATAGTTGCCACCTTTTCCTTTGGGTTTTGAGATGAGAACAAAATACTGGGAAATAACTAACAATGCAAACAAATGTTCATAGTTTTATTTGCAGTAGCTTTTCTTAGACAAGATAGTTATGTACAATTTTAATTGCATTTTGTGTGTAGCTGGAAAACGAAAGAACGAGCTAACTGCTAATACTTTTTGTAACTTCTTTTTTTCATAGCGTGTCTCTTGAGAAGGTTCATTTTAGCATTTCACTTAAGTCAAGTCTTTCAGTTTTTGGCTTATATATAAAAAAGCGTGAAAATCAAGCTTTCCTTGGGAGTTTTCTACCTTTTCTCATGAGAAAAAACAGACAAAGTTGATAGTTGATACTTTGGCTCGCATAACTTTATGTTTATCTTCTTAGCTTGTTAAAAAAAGAAATTGAGGGAAAAGAATAAGAACATAAACGGAAGGAAAGAAAAATCCGTGTCTTTTTTCTTATTTGGATATACATGCAGATTAACTTGATTTATGATTATTGGCTCTATTCTTATGTTGTTGTGTCTGCGTACAGTAGGAAAGCAAATGAACCGTTTTCCGAGGTTTTTTCAGTATGCAGTGCATTTCATTTTGTGCATTTGGGTCTCTCTGGGGAAAATCTCAGACAGAGAGAAATGGCAATTATCCTTGTTCTCTCTCGTTTTAAGTGAAAAAACGCTTTTCTATGTAAAAAAAAACATGTCGTAGAGAAGTATCATTTCATCTTTTGTTTTCTTCTTTTTTTGACAGGCCTCAAGTTACCAAGGACTGGCGTCACTCCCGTCGAATGAGAGAATCATCGAGACAATCAATAGAGTAAGCTGAAGCTGATGCACTTTTTAATTCTATAAAACTCAAGAAAAAGGGATGTTTCTAGCAAAGTGCAGTGTCGGATTTCATTATGATTTGCTTTTGTTTCCTCTCCTTTATATACTTTCTACAAGGCTGAGCTGAACGCACTTTTTTCCTTTTTAGCATGTCGTCTTCCCTTTTTTTAAATTAAATTTTTGTCACAGTCGCCAGGTTTGATTTCATTTCTCTTCCTTTACATTCCCCTGAGGATATCAACTGACTTAAGATAGGAACAAGAATTAATGATAATGGTGATGATGAGAACAATGGTATCGTTGGATGCTTGAGTCATTTTCAAAATGTTCATAGGTTTTTTTTTCGTCTTGCTCGTATTATAGTAATAAGAACAACTATTTGATTAAACTTGCTGTTGTTTTCGCGTTTAAAACTCATATAAATTGACAGACAGCGAGTATACACAGAGTTAAATGTAAGAACAAGAAACTAGTAGGCTTGGGTAGCTTTATGTTGTCAAATTATATTATCGTTTATTTATTAAGAACCCAGAAGAAGATTTAAAATTTCTTACCATAAAAGCGTGTCTTCTTGGTTGACGAAAGAGTGAATCATGTAGGGTGACATCACCATCCTCATAAACAAACGGAATTTATTTTACAAGCGGCATAGACGATTCGGCTCGTTACTTTGCACGAAATACAGATTCACCTTTATGAAATTCGCTCGAGAAAAGCAAGAAAAACATGATGAAATTTAGAAAGTATACAAGGAAGGAAGTGAAATAATCCATAAATTAATTAAGAGTCACAAGAAGAAGACAAGATGAATGAATACTTTTTCAACCCTCAGCCTACACACACACACGAGGCATGTTCCTCCATCTTGCCTTCTGTAGAGAGCAGCAAGGTGATTTAGTATAGGTATATAGTTTGCATGTATCCAAAAGTAATGTTGTTTCAAGGTGGCTACTTTAGTATTGAAGGATAAAATACAAAAAATAGCAAATCCAATGATGTGAACAACAGGAAGGAAGTAACTTGTTTTCTCCTTCCTTTTTCTCTTTGAGAAAATCCGCTTTCTCTTCTTAAAATTTACTTTTATTACTTGAACCACACTGAAAATGAAAAGCTGCTACTGCAACAAAATAACAGCAGCAGTTATAATGTATCTTTCCTTCCTTTCATGCTTGTAAACTTTTTATGCTTGGTTCTTTCTCTCTTTTTGTCTGAAGAAAAGTTAACTTGATAATTTTACAACTTGTATGGGTGAGGGTCAAACATAACAAGATAGGCTAGAAATAAGTTGATAATGGTGTTATCTCAAAAGTAACTTTAAAGTAATGCTAAAAGATGTTCTGTGTAATAGTATGTAAGTGAAGCAAGGATGATAGCAAAATAGGGACGATGATGATGATGTAAAGCATCACAAGAAGTTTTTTTTGAAAAGGAAAAGAACAGATGCACTTTCATAAGAAGCTAGGAAATTTTGAAGGTGAATATAATTCTGCTGTTGTAGGATATACTATTTATGATATATGGCGATGATGAAGATGAAGGCATCTTGCGTAAGGTGAAGTCACCGAATATAGTTTCACTCCTTCTTGGGTTACATCTACATCAAATACATATATTCGTATTTTTTACCTGAAAGCCTGGAATCTTTTCAAACTAGCTTTATTCAGACACGTCTTTCCCAAAAATTGCAAAGTTCTCTTTTAGAATTATTCTTGAGAGTTTTGCGCGAAGTGATAGTGATAAGATTAAGTTGAAATCCTTGAGGAAAATAATTCAACTATTTTGTCTTCTTATTTCAAAGCACACAACGTCGTTCAAAAAAGCACCTGACCTCTTTTTAAATTTAAGCCATCCATTAAAAATTCAGAAAGCTGGGTCAGGTGACTCTGCCTAAGTCCTACACTCACGGCTTTTTCACTTCTATTTTTCAAGGAATTAACCTAAAAACAACTATTCTACCTGCCAAGTATACAGAAAAGACTGATACCTTGAACTACTACCTGTATTCATCTTTCTCAGCCCATTCCATTTGTGTATTTGAACTGGCAAAATGTCCAGAGTAGAAAGTTAAGAAGTTGGCGTCCTATTTACGATACAATACAACAATGTAATGCCACAGGAAAGTGGTTTCGCCACAATTCATGGGAGATTTAATAAGACGAAGGCGTATAAGAAATTCAACAAAAGAAACCACATTCATTCTAAACTACCGGCAACAAAATTTACCATGTCTCTTGCCGTGTTTACTTTCCTCTGTGCCTTGAGATTGTGGTTTTTTTCGGAGATAGGTATGGAATACGTAATGGAACTCGATTTAAAGAAAAATTGTTTGACATAAAAATGTTGATACTAGATTTTAACAAAATATTCGTTTTTATGTTTATTCAAGACAAATGAGCGTTATTGCTCAATTTAACTGCATGAATAAATGGTATCAGATTGAGTAATGATACGAAACTTTCAGTGTAGATGAGAACAACTTTGAGTGCAACAATAAGCCGGATAATTTTATACCAGTGAAAACCTTAATCAGTAATTTATACAAATGTATGCATATCACTCCCTATACAAGCATCTCTTCTTGATTCTTTCCAAATATCGTTCTGAGTTTAAATTTGTGGTTATTACAATACCTACAAGTTTATTTGTCACCATCAACCCTCTCCTGACTACATCTTCAAATTTTCTCCCTTCCAAATTTTTATCAACCCAAATTCAAAAATGAAGAAAAGAGGGAAGCGAAGATAATAAAAAATGTACAGGGAGAAAACATGTCGAGAATGAAAATGCTTTGGTGGTAACCCTATCTTCTTTACATACTATTGGCGTATGGTATCAGGTATGATAAGCAAATATTTAGATGAAAACGGAAAGTAAGAAGGTTTTATTTCTTTCTTGAGGCAAAATTGTAAATGATAAAGCTTCGTCGCGTATACTCAAATAACACCGCTATCACTTCCATTTTATTTCTTTGAAAAGTCAAAATATATTAGGCTTATAGATATGCATAAAACGTTAAAGTTGTAAAGGAAGAAATAAAACCTGTGATGAAAGGGATGATGGGAAAGGAAGGGTTACACTTTCTTTTCCAACAAGCAGAATTAAGAAAAAGAGGGTAAAGGATAAACGTGTTGGTTTATCAATGGTAAAAGTGAGTTTGATTTTTGTAGAGCTTGGGGGTTAGGCTTGATGATTGGATTCTTAAAAAAAGAAAGGCAACTTCCTTGTACGTTTTCAAAAACTGTGAGAATTCATCTTTGTTTAAGTTACACTGTCTGCATTGTGCATACATGCGCATCATATAGTCAACAAAATGCATCCAAAGATTTCCCCTCTTCGTACTTCAATCATGTTATCGTTTTGAGATGTAAAATGTAAATTTTACATGTTTGTTCGAATGCATTTTTTGCTTTTGTGTAAATAACAACTGGTGCACCATGAACTGTCCATATTTGATTGCATACTAATATTTTCTCTTCAATTTGTTTTTCTTTCAGCTGAAATACGAAGAGCTTCAAAGGAGAAAAGAGAGGATTGCTCAAGAGCATCGAATGGTAAGTATTCTTCTCGTTAACATTTTGAATTGATTTTTTAAAAGAACGTACTTTTCTCCCTTCTTGTTTTATTCCTATAAACCTACATATTTGTACAACTTTTTTTGACTGAATAAAACACGCTTATTTAAAGATTTTGCTTTGTAACTTGTGTAATAATGCAACTTGTCAAATTGTATGCTTGTATTAATTTTACTCAAACATTTGTTTAATGTACACTGTTAACTAATTTAATATTTGCTTTTATTATGCTCCACTATTCACTAAAATATCATATTTAAAATAAATACATCTCACAACACCAGCATCATAACATACCATAAAGTCTTCATAATTCTGTAAGTATCGTGACGTAATTAGTAGTATATGATACTCTGAATAAAATATGATACCCAAAACAAAAAGAACCGTTTTATTATTTTTTCATGTTTCAAGGTAACTTAACTTACATAATAATTACATTTAACCACTTCTACGACACAAGATGTCCCAGCTGGAAAAACGTGTATTCTTTTCAAGGTGGCTAAAAACTACTTTTTCCACAAACTTCTGCCAAAAAGATAACTTTCTGTTACCATCTGAAACCTGAAACATAACACCGAAAAAGTTTCCCTCTGAAAGTTTTGTTCAACAATTTCGTTACTTCACACATTGGACACATGATAATATTATCCACTTTCTGGTCTGTAAAAATTCCATGTCTAAACTGCAGCGAATAAGCCGATTATGTTTTTTCCCCATTCATTTCAGCCACTTGGTGTGGTAGACTCGGTTGTGGTTAACAAAAGACAAAAATGCATTTTGTGGCAATGAGTTGTACTTTAACCCTCATACACCATATCTTATCCTGCAATAACAATAGTAATCAAACTAGTCATCAACATAATCGTCATAATCCTTCTCAAGTACAAGACCTGCCCTTGTACGTTTTCCTTCGTGGGAGATGACAAAAAAAACTTTTGAAAACTTTTTTCTCTTTCTTCGGCAAAATACGTTGTTCATGCAAGACAGGTACACGGTTATTTTTCCGCCCAAGTACCATACAATACGGTGTACGCATTTTGTGTACTATTGTGATTTTGGTTGGTTGGTAGATCCAACAATAAAGTTGTGTAAAAGTAAAAAAGTAGATAAAAAAGAAAGATGAGGAGCATTTGTTGAAGTGACGGAGAAGAAACTGGAAAAAATGTAAAAGTTCTTCAAAAAGCAGGAGGACGACGACAATAGAGAACAATGGAAAGCAAGTAGTCAACAAAAATGGAAATGAAAGTTGCTTTCCAGCAGATGTCAAGTAAAATGTTGAACCACTTATGTATATTACTACTTCCATGTAAGATGATGTGATGTAGAGCAAAAGTATACCGAAAAAAATGCTCTAGCAAAAGATTGTTGATGATGATGGGTTCTACGTGGTTAGCACGTTCAAGATGCTCTTGAATATAAATGTGGTAAATGCGTGCACACGAAATACTTCAGATAGACACACTCACTATTGTCCATAATAGTATTCTGGTTTCCTTTTCTTTTTCCTAACTTGGAGTTTTAAAGTAGAAAAAAAAGTTTTAAAAGCAAAAAATACTTTTAAATCTGAAAAATGTTGGGTGTAGGTGCTCAACTCAGCTTTGTGAAAAGTTGCTACTACAGGCTGCGTAGAGTAGACTCACCACTCACCACACGCACATGTATTGACACAAAAGATAATCTTATACCAAAAAGATTTTTGAAACTCAACCCAACATTTAAAAAAAGAATACTAGGTAGTCTATGTATATATTTGATATTATAAAATAGCTCTCCTGAAATCTCAGCATTTATGTTGTATCTGACTTTTTTGGTTAGTAATTTAAGCTACGCCATTAGTAGTAAATGGGTTTTATTGCTGTTTTTTATATTCATTCATGGCGTATGGCTCATCGGCAGCATTTGAATTTTTAAAGTGTACAATGAGATGTGACACGCTCTTGTGCTCTGTATAAAGTTGATAGTATCTTTAGTGGTTGTGAATATTTTACGTATTCCGATTGTGTTCCAGCTAAATAAAGCTAAAGTATATTATTACTCTGCACGATTGCAAATGTAGAGTTGGAGGAAGTCTTGTAGTCCGACAATAAGCATCCCTATCTTTATTGTTTTTACAACTTTTCTGGATTTAGCTTTCACTGCGTAACCGAATCCAAATCTGCTGCTCTTTTTTAGACAGCTTTGCCACATATGTCGAGATCATAAAAAGTGGTGACAGAACCAAAAAGTTAGCATACATGACTTACGTATGACAATGTTAATGATCGGCATTATCATAAAACCCTTCTTTCATTTAATGTATCATAGCATATAATCATCATGTAATTTTTAAATAGTTTTTCATACTGTCTTTTTTATTACTGTGTTGTGCTCCTCTGCTACTACTTACCTTTTTTACCAGCTATTTTGTACTTTGTCCTGCTACCTATCTTACCCAATACCTACAGTTTTGCTTCCAATTCCAGAAGTTGATAAAATAGCAATAAAAACTATAAGTTATAAATTGTAAGGCCATCAGACGATTCCAAATGGGTATAAAAAAGGAGGGTAGAGATAGAACTCCACCACGATATCCTCACTATTGAGTTCTGAAGTACTGTGCGTATTCCATTTTGGGTAAGTAGCACACGGTATGTAGCATGTGATATGTTGGCTTGTGGAATGGCTGATAGATATGCATTCAGTGACACAAGTCGAGTCCAAGTGCCAATGCCACCAAAGAAGCATACCAAAAACGAAATATTATGTACGTTAACATAGCAGTTAGGTTAGGTTGCGTTGTTGCTGTTGTCATATTTGGCACTCTCCCTCAACTTCTTGTAGTGGTGCAATAGAGTATTATATTGTATATGGGCTTACGATATAGTGTATGATTTGCTGCAAGCATATCACTTTGAGGAGGAAACTTATCTCAAAGGTCTTACGCACTGATGAAACATGCCAACCAAGACGCAACTATATCAGACAAGCGTATAAATAGCTTATTAACCAATTATCTTGTTTACTCTATACACGTCCGTATCATATTTTACACACAGCAAGTCTCCATTCCATGATTATCATCAAGAGTGATGCAAAATGCAAGTAAAGCTTATATTGTTCATGTTAAAACATTGTAAAGCTAACATAATTTTCACAATATAGCATCTGCATATGTATGAATTAATGGATGGATAAGATGATTTCCATTATATTGGGAACTTCTGGTTTTTGGCAATCACCTTGAGATAACCTTGGCCTCTAAACTATTCTCTTCCCACTAACTTGATCGTATCCAAGTACGAAGTCAGTTCAGAGTTTTAGCTAAGTAGGCCAATGTCATTTTCTCATTAGAATCACAGTATATATTCATTTTGTGCATAAAGGAATAACACTTTTAGAAGCTATGCCATACATTGACCATGACCATGGCCCCGGTTTGAATGAAGCCTGTTTCCTTTTCCAAAGATGAATTTATGAATGTACGGAGGCGTTAAGTTCAGTGACAAGTACAGTGCCAGGGTAAGGACAATGGATGATTCTTTGGCCCACTGTTTTGAGAATGTACTCTCCTCATGACCACTTTTACTAAGATAGAGATTAAACGAGGCTAAGCTAAGCAAACTAGGAGGAATAATAAGCTCAGGGAAAATGAAAGTGAAATTCATAAGTATTTTAGTTCTTGAATGGTTTTGTATCGAATGCGTAATGCAACCACCGTAAGCATGGGCATGAGACGAAACCCCTTCCACACTACAAATTAGCTACACAAAATATAAAAGCCTCGTCTAAATCTATTGGTATGGTATTCAAGAAGGTCAACTGAAGTCAAACCATTTTTCTCCAGAAAGGGGAGCCCGTGTGTACGTAATAATGGTAATGTGCATTTAGCTTCGAACTTTGACAAAAGAAGAGCCCATTATGAAGGACGTAACCAATCATAATAGCATGAAGCATATTATGTATTTGTATTTATATGCGTTTACAATATACTTATCCAGTCGAATCTCATTAGGCCAGTTTACTTCATAAGAAAATATATATTACCTGAATCATTATGACCACGCTTAGTCAAAATGTTCTGGTCAAGTTATGCATATAGATCAGTAAGTATGCAAAGAAAGTGAACAGTGTTAGGAGAAGAGATGTAAATAAATCCAATATAAAAGGTGAGGGTTTTATCCTGTAACCCTGTTCTGTATTATTTTATTACCACTATCACACAACAGTATTCTCTGTATTTAGGACAATAAGGAAATTGAAAGGGAAAATGTAGACGAGCTCATTTTTAATATTGGTCGCGATGAGTTGAATTGAGCAAGGTTAGTTAGTATTATGTGCGAGGGTGCGACGTGCAAAGTGCACTGCACACGATGTATATTTTTTGTAGTAACTAGCAAAGCCAACTTGACTTACTGACACACAGACATCACTCAGCAACGTTGTTGAAATAACGATATGTAAAGTGATGATGATCCTGATCGTGTGCGTATACTTGAATGTATATTTTGAGTGATAGAGAATCAAGCGTGATGCGGTTGTGTGAAAAAATGCTTAGAAGGCAATCTTCTACAAAACGTAATAACATGCAAATGATATTATGATATTGTCAGGTTATTGTTTGCTACGTTCAATATTTGATAGCATTGTACATTTTCTGTGTATTTGCTATATTCACATGTATCTTTTCTTGCATTCCGTCATTATTGCCCAATACGATGAGGAACAAGGAACTCACAAAAGATAGATGTGTGTATGCTGTACATTTCTGGTTAAGTCATATCACATCATATCACATCTCTTCCCATTTTAGTGAGCACAAGTAACCTCTAGCATGAACAATGAATCGACAAGCTAAGAGAGGATGGCATAGATGCAAGAGGCAATACCTTGGGATGGGTCGGTGTTTGACCTTCGGCCGATTTAAACCGGGCCAAGCTCGCCTTGAGAAGCGGCTGCAAGGCTAAAGAAACGTAAATTGGGTCGAGAGCCGACCCTGAGTCTTTCCTACGCTCAACATCCCGACTAAACCTACCCTCACTCACCTATTTTTCCACACAATCCAAACAGTTTGGTTCAGTGGAATGGTTGCTCAGACTCGCTTTGGGCTTTGATCGGAGCTCACAGTCACAGTTCACTCTTTTTGTACAATGTTTTTTCTCCATTTAAATGAAAAAAAAGTATTCGACTCTTCTGCTTCTTCTTACTTTAGTGTGTTAGACGTTAGACATAGTTATTATATGTAGATCAACAGTACAAGCTCAACTTGTAGATTGGATTCTTCCTCTTCTACAGTGGCAATGTTTCATAATATCCTCTTTCATTACCATCATCCTACCTCCTCCTTTCAACCCATCAAACTTTGTACCGTTTCTTTGCTTATGCCACAAAAATGAACTCTCATTTCTTATTATCCTTCCATTAGTCACTCAATTTGACCAGGCACACAGGCAGGGAAACTGTTTCGTTTGCTTAGCACTTTTGTTTCGTTGTTCCACAGCATAGTTTACTATTCTGTTTTTTGCGGTTTATCACACAATTTCCCTTGCACTGTTCGGTTGGTTGTCTTGCACATTAATTAAAAGTTTTGTCTCATTCAAAAAGTGATAGTGCAACGTTTTGAATTAAATAGGCTCGTAGAGCCACTCAAACATATAATGTTTTTACTTTTCAAAAGTATACCTAACTTGCATAATTTGCATTTGGAAAATGTTTTATTAATGTGTTGACTGCTGGTGCTGTTCTGACTGTTGTGAAAATATTTTATGTTCTTTTAATACACTGGAAGTAGCAAACTATCAGCACAGCCATTACTTTCTTGGTTTTCTCACACAACAAATGTTGTTAATGTGTTGACCAGCTGCTCATTAATTTAGCATTTTATGACCAACAAACTAAAAAACATAATTGCCGGTTGAATGCCTTTTTTCAAGATTTCACCCTTTTTCGGAATAATTATGTTGGTTTTGAATTTTAAACAAATATTTTACGTTTTTATTGCAGTTTAAGCAAAAAAACAATAACTTACCATTTTTCTTGTTCGTGGTATTTTATCTCTTACGTAGTTGTGGGTTTACAGGAAAATTTTGTTTTAGGAGGGATAAGCTGGTATCTAGTTATATGCAATGTTTCAAAATTGAGCATATCCACAATTGTTGTTCGCACTTTTATAAATCTTCTTAGAAACCTGTACTATTACATATATCATATCAAAGGACTCATATTGTGCTGCAGTTTCACATAAACCATCTTTTTTT
>JAQFZH010005108.1:0-11008 GCA_034695485.1 Entomobrya nivalis
TTTTTTTATCAAAAAATTATAATTTTTCACCTGATAGCAAATATCAACCGCAAAATAGGTCAAAGTGACATCCAACGCAATGTAATAAGCATCTGTGATAACTATACGCCACCTTATATAGTTCGCCCCTAAAGGTCCACCTTCAAGAAGACTACTATGAAGACTAGTCGACAAGTAAAATACTTCATTCAAGATATTCCAAACCAGAATAGATCCCAAAGTTTGGTTGATCAGTCGGGAGAGTTGTTTAATTATAATAAATCGAGAATGAATTGTTTCCCAATCTAAACTTCCCTTTTCACTTTTAAGAAAATTTGCAAAGGATTTTGCCACAATCCACAAGGTGACGCTTACACTAAGCAGGTAAATCAATGGAAAAGTTGACATTATCTGGAGTACGTAAGATCCGTACAAGCCGACTACCAACAATGTCACGTTTCCTACAGATAGGTTTGTGTTTAGGTTTTTGCTACTGTTTGTGATACTGCCATCAACAAAATATGTGTATCGAGATACCTCCAATGTACC
Organism: Entomobrya nivalis; assembly: GCA_034695485.1. NCBI lineage: Eukaryota > Metazoa > Arthropoda > Collembola > Entomobryomorpha > Entomobryidae > Entomobrya > Entomobrya nivalis. The sequence goes on from JAQFZH010005108.1 coordinate 529, forward strand.
ACCTAGCCACCTATTTAAACTCCATTCTGAAATTTCATCCATTCCAATATTTGTAATCCAAGCTTTGATTGCAACAGTTACCATCGTTACTAGTACTGCATACACGACGTATTTTCTTGTTAGTAAAATGCTCATCTTTGAATTTGAATCTATAAGATTTAGAGGGGCGAATGAAATAAAGTTGAGAATTTTAGCGAAATCGTTCTTGTGTTTCCCAAAGGAATAGAGTATAACAGGCTTTGATATGGCAGAGACAATGGCTTGTAGCAGAACTAAAACGTTTGCAGCACTTTTGCTGTTTTTTGGGCTGTATATACGAATTTTACCGAAAAGCCAAATAAATAATAATAAATATGTAAGGCAGCAGAGAATTTTTTGAACGGGATTTTGTACTACCAAAAAACTGTTTGTGGTTTTGTTATATTTTAATCTAAATGGGGAAAGTAGGATAAAATAGCTGAAATCGAATAGTACTTTGTAGAGATTAGTTAGTGCTAGATTGTTTGGATGGATGGGGTTTGAATGTTCACATAGTTTAGGCTGCTGGTGTGGTTTTGAAATTTGAAATAGGGAGCTTATTCGGTTAGCACGAAAGCTTAAAGCCATCATGTTCGCGCTTAGAGAATTCCAACACAAGTGGCTTGATAACTGATACAAAAAAAATGCTAAGAAAAAGAAGATAACAAGTAGAAAGGATAAAAATACAAAACTACGCGTTGGAAAAATAATTAATTAGACTAATGGGTCAATAGATTTTTTTACAAGACTACAGTTCAATTCTCGATGAAGACATGTTGGGGTATTATGGGGGAAAATGATCTATATTCTATAGCAACTGCTCCCATATATATCTACTTGCTCGCTATTTACTCATGAAGACAAGCGGATTTATTACAATTGTCGGTTGTCGATTCTACTCTTGTTATTAATCAATACAGTCTGCTTGTGTTGTTTTTGATACTCAATTTAGGTGACAATATTTCTAATTAATTGCTTTCCCATGAACTAGTTTAAAATAATATTAAAAATGGAAGACCAATGCATTTAAAAAACAATTTATTTAGCTAGTTAATACCTAAAAGTCAAAAGTATTTTGATCATTGGGAATATAATGGCTTAATACGACTAAATAACGGGCTTTAAACCTTATTTACATACTATAATTATTAGAAATGTTCCCAAGAAAAGATGATTTAGGTTTTTATTTATTTTCTATTGCAATTTTGACATTTAGCAGTCAAATTAAAGCACAAAAAGAAAGTTAATTATGTGTACGAGTAATTTAGTTTCATATTTAAATTTTGTTGGATTCTCGAATATTCTTAATTTCCTCCTGTAAAATATTATACCAATCTTCTTCCCTTTTCATCAGCTTAGGCTCCTTTCTCTGCTTTGCCCTTAGAATCTCCAGAAATTTGCTTTCACTTTCACTTCCGGTTTTCACATCAGCTTTCTCCACGGCTTCAGGAAATTTTTCCGGTGAAGCTGTAGCAATCACATATGCTTTGTTTCCAGATTTATTCTTCTGTTTAAAATTCCAGTGTACAAATGCGACTGCAGTAGCCGTATGAGGACAAATCTATTTTAAAAAAAGTTAAGGAACAGTTATGTTAAGCATTTAACTAATTATTAATTTAAATAGCTGACCTTTAAAAACACTTTAAAAAATACCAAATATTTATTAGCATTCCAGCAGTCGCCAATAGCCTTTAATGTAGTTTCCGTATCCACCGTCATGGCGCCTTTCACCACCCTCCCTATTTTTTCATTCAAATCTCCCTCTAATTTAATTCCCTTCAAATTTCCCTCCAAACTTTCAACTCTCCCCATTAATTCCTTAACTGTTTGCCCATCCGACACCAAATACAGCAATCTCTCCACATTATAACTATTCCTACAATCCATCGCATTAGAAAAAGTCTCCACTACCCTACCGCCCCCAAAACTTAACAATCCCTCATTAACCAACCTAACCGCATTATCGTTAACATTCTGAGCAGAGTACAAATTCGGCTTAAAACCCAGCTGTTGAGCTATCATTCCCGAAACCAAATTTCGGGTATGCGCGTTTGAATCAGAATAGTAATAATGGTGGTGGTGAAAACTATTTGATGCAAATGGGACAGCCTGAGGTTTCTATACAAGTTGGAGAGGTCATTGATCCTAAGTATTCAGCGCCAATACCAGATAGATATCAGGAGTTACCTGCGCCTTGTGCAACTTTTGGAAGTGAACCAATATGTGAAATCATTGCGGTGAATAAGAGGAATAGCCATTGCCGGTTATTTAAACCGCGGCCACCGCCACCACCACCAAGAAGAATATTTGAATGACTTTTCAAGTATATTGTTTAGCACTTTTACAATATATCATTATCATTTAGTACTAATTGTATTATATTTGCCCAAAGTCACACCTTCATATTATAATGTACTTGCAATTTGGACTAAAACTATGAATTTTTATTCTGTTTTACATTTTCTCACAAGCTCCCATATTACTTGTACCAAATTCACTGAATAAATATATTTATAGCTAATTATCATTAAAATACGTTTGTATTATAAGCGCTGATTTACTCGAGTCACCTCTCATAACATCAGCCATACCAAATATACCACAGATACTTACACTCATACACGACTCTATTCTCGAAGTTAGGGAAATGATCATAAAATATCCTATCAAAGTTTAAATCCGGCAGAAATGTGTCCAAATGTGTGAGAGATCCGCCAATGTTTTTAAATTAAAGCTGTGCAATCCATCCCTTTTCCATTTTTACTCTTCCGCCAGTCCAATCATGAAATATGCCAGTATTATTACCAGTAACTACAAGTAAGAATTTTAAAATCAAGGTAAACTTGAAAAGTCAATAAAATGAATAATAGTAACAATTACTAAGTCTTACATTTCCCAAAAATGCGTAATTGAACGTAAAAATATTGGAGCTCCGAATTCCTACTAGGTTACAGTTCAATTCATCCAAAACCAGTTGCATATGGTTTGTCGGGACCTTTATCATCACGCTTATATTGTTTTCATCATGCATCCAACTTTTGAGTTGGTCCATCTAAAGAAAAAATATGTATATACTAAAAATATAATCAATTCCTTTGATTTTTTTGATCAAAAAATTATAATTTTTCACCTGACAGCAAATATCAACCGCAAAATAAGTCAAAGTGGCATCCAATGCAATGTAATAAGCATTCATGGTAACTTTATGCCACCTTATATGGTTCGCCCCTAAAAGTCCACCTTCAAGAAGAATATTATCAAGACTAGTCGACAAGTAAAGTACTTCACTCAAGATATTCCAAACCAGATTAGATCCCAAAGTTTGGTTGATTAGTCGTGAAAGTTGTTTAATTATAACAAATCGAGAATGAATTGCTTCCCAATCCAACTTTCCTTTTTCAGTTTTTAGAAAATTTGCAAACGATTTTGCCACAATCCACAAGGTTACGCTTACACTTAAAAGGTAAATCAATGGAAAAGCTACCATTACTCGGAATACGTAATATCCGTACAAGCCGATTACCAGCAATGTGACGTTTCCTACAGATAGTTCCGTGTATAGGTTTGTGCTACTGTTTGCGATGGGAGGCAATAATATAGCGGAAATGTATTCAGTCGATTTACTATATACGATCTACACAGTATATATTTAGTCGATTGGTTTTTATTAGTCGTATGTGAACTTAGTCGACCCTGTAAAAATAGTCGTTTTTCACGTTTTTGACTTCTCTATCGGCAGGAAATTCAACCTATGTATCTTAGTAAATAATACAATTCACTTATATTTGACGCTAAATAAAAGTATTGAATCCGTACACACAATCAACGATAACATTTGGATTTACATACATAAGCGAAGTTATTTTTCAATGCTGCCGTAATTAGCAAAGTGACTGAAGATGTTAATTAAAACAGAACAACATCAGCTCCAAACTAATATTCAGTTAAGTCGCCATACAATGTTGACGATAATAGTACAATTGTACTTCCTTCGAAAGAATTTAGCTTTGAAGACTCTACATTAATGAATGCAGTTTTATAAATAATAACTCTGATGACGTTGACGTCGGTCGACTAATTAACCAGTTCGACTAAAAAAACTCGACTGTAGTAACGGTCGACTGTAAGCATTTCCACTACATTATACTCACCCGTTTGCGATACTGCCATCAACAAAATATGTGTATCGAGATATCGCCAATCTACGACATAGCCAACCATTTAAGCTCCATTCTGAAATTTTCCAATTTTCTGTGTCTGTAATCCAACTGAGGGTTGCAACAGCTACCATCGTTACTAGAACTGTATACACGACGTATTTTCTTGTTAGTGTAATGATCATCTTTGAATTCGAATCTATAAGATTTACTGGGGCGAATGAAATAAAGTTGAGAATTTTAGCGAAATCGTGCTTGTGTTTCCAAAATGTATAAATTATAACAGGTTTTGATATGCCAATTACAATGGCTTGTAGCAGAACTAAGACGTTTGCAGCACTTTTTGTGTTTTTTGGGCTGCATAAACGAATATCACCGAGATGCCACATGAATATTAATAAATATGTAATGCAACAAAGAATTTTTTGAACGGGATTTTGTACTACCAGAAAAGTGTTTGTGGTTTTGCTATATTTTAGTCTAAATGGGGAAAATAAGATAAAATAGCTAAAATCGAAGAATACTTTATAGGGATTAGTTAGCGCTAGATTGTTTGGATGGATGGGGTTTGAATGTTCCCATAGTTTAGGCTGCTGGTGTGGTTTTGAAATTTTAAATGGGGAGCTTATTCGGTTATTATGAAAGGTTAAAGCCATCATAATATATTCTTTAGTGTTGTTCGCGCTTAAAGAATACCAACACAAGTGGCTTGATAACTGATAGAAAAGTGCTCAGGAAAAGACAATAACAAGCAGATAGGATAAAAATACAAAACTGCGCATTGGAAAGGAATAATTTGGATGAGGTGATATTAATTAGACTAGTGGATCAATAGTTTTTACAAGATAGATCGAAAACATGCAATATATTAACTGTTAAAGAGTAGACGGTTAAAGTTCAATACTCGATGAAGACATGTAGCAAATATGGGGGGAATGATCTATGTTTCTATATCAACTGCTCCCATATATCTACATGCTCGCTATTACTACACAAGACATGCAGATTTTATTACATTCGTGTAGTCTATTCTACTCTTCTTATTAATCAATACTGTCGGCGTCGGCTCGTGTTGTCTTGATACTCAATTTAGTGGACAATACATCTAATTAATTGCTTTCTCATGAACTAGTTTAAAATAATATTAAAAAATGGAGGAGCAATGCTTTAAAAAATAAATTTATTTTGCTAGCGAAATAAACAGGTCAAAATACTTAAGAAAAAACACTGCAAATTTTTACTGTCATTGCTCTAATAAAACGCAAAAAAAACGTTTTATTTTAAATTTAATGAAACAAATACATAAGTACAGATGATGGTGGAATTCAAATGTGCGCGGTTCGGTTTAGACAATAAAATTCAATTAAAATATTTATACGTCCCCGAAAAATTAAAAAAAAGTCAAAAGTATTTTAATCATTAGGAATATAATGGCTCAATACGACTAAATAACAGGCTTTAAACCTTATTTGTATACTATAATTATTAGAAATGTTTCCAAGAAAAGATTCTTTAGGCTTTTTTTATTTTTATTGCAATTTGCCATTTTACAGTAAAATTAAATCACAAAAGAAAGTTAAATATCTGTAATTTATTTTTAAATCTAAATTTTGTTAGATTCTCGAATTTTATTAATTTCCTCCTGTAAAATAGTATGCCAATCTTCTCCCATTTTCATCAACTTAGGCTCCTTTCTCTGCTTTGCCCTTAAATCATCCAGAAATTTGCTTGCATCTTCACTTTCCATCTTCACACCAGCTTTCTCCACAGCTTCAGGAAATTTTTCCGGTGAAGCTGTAGCAATTACATACGCCTTATTTCCAGACTTCTTCCTCTGTTTATTATTCGAATGTACAAATGCGACTGCAGTAGCCGTATGAGGACAAATCTGTAAAAAAAGTTAATGAACAGTTAAGTTAAATAATTAATAATTTAAATAGCTGTCCGTTAAAACACATTTAAAATTACCAAATATTTATTAGCATTCCAACAGTCGCCAATAACCTTTAATGTAGTTCCAGTATCCACCGTCATGGCGCCTTTCACCACCCTCCCAATTTTTTCATTCAAATCTCCCTCTAATTTAATTCCCTTCAAATTTCCCTCCAAACTTTCAACTCTCCCCATTAATTCCTTAACTGTTTTCCCATCCGACACCAAATACAGCAATCTCTCCACATTATAACTATTCCTACAATCCATCGCATTAGAAAATGTCTCCACTACCTTACCTCCCCCAAAACATAGCAATCCCTCATTAACCAGCCTAACCACATTGTCGTTAATATTCTGAGCACAGTACAAATTCACCTTAAATCCTATCTGTTGAGCAATCATTCCCGAGACCAAATTTCCCGCTCCCCCAGTCGGTATATAAATGTCAATAGCCTCATCCTCAGCCTCACCCTTTTTGAGTAATATTTTTCATGACCGGACCCCTCAATTTTTTTAATCTTTTGCATTTATTTAAATTTTTCTCTATGCCACATAAGATCAATGGTCATTCCAAAAATCCCAGTAGATCCCTGGGTTGGTATGACCTTCGACCTCATGACCCATCTAATAAAAATCCAAGAGATTAAATTTTTGGGGGGTCCGGTCATAAAAATATTACTCTTTGTAAAGTAGACAGCCAAATATGATGAGCAATTTGAATCAATATTCGCGCCCAATTCACTGAATTCAGTGACACCAAATCTTTTCCATTTTCCCCGGCGGTAAAGCATTTCTTAATCGGGACATCTTGATCATCTGCACTTCCTTCTGTTTGATAAACCCTCACATTCCCCTCCCCCACTGTAGTCATCTGCAGCTCCTGAATCTCTGATATTTTCCCTTTGGGATACAGTACAATTATATCTATCCCTTCAAGACCCTTTACTGCTTCAATAGCTGCACTTCCGGTATCACCGGAAGTTCCCACCAAAATTATTTTATGGCCTTTTCTCCTTCCCACAAAATATTCCATCAATTTCCCAACCAAACTTAGTGGATAATCCTTAAATGACTTTGTTCTTCCGTGGAACATTTCAACTACAGTATATTCCCCACCTTCACCACCGCCCACGCAATCCCTTAAACCCACTCCAAAATCCTTATACGCAGTTTCCACACATTTCCACAGAATCTCTCTTGGAAGCTCCTCCTCACTCACAAATAATTTGACCACTTCAAAAACCACCGTCTGATAAGTAGGTGGAGTCTCCCTCCAATTAACTAATAGCCTTGGGCTAAATTTGGGTATTACTTCAGGCAGGTAAATTCCTCCATCTGGGGCGTAGCCAGAGAAAAGAACGGTTTCAAAGGAGGACCCTGAATGACCCCCTCGAGTACTAGTGTACTTCATATTTAAAATTAATTAATTAAAGTACTAATTAATTTTTTTTTAAATATGCTTGTTCGTAACTTTGTTAAATTGAAATGAATCAAATGAAGACAATGACCTTCTCTTCTTAGGATGATTGCACAATGGCTTGTTTTTGACCTTCATAAAATAATGGCACATGACACATGTGAGTGAGCCTAATATACATATTTTTATTTTGCATTAATTGCAAATTAAATGCTTAGCTTAATGGACAGACATATGCCAGATGAGAAGAGACAGATGGTAACTGCAATGATTAAAACTACTTATTTATGAGTCATAAGTTTATTTTTTAACGGAAATCCATTTTTCTTCGTAAACTTTTGAAATTCACAATAAAAATAAATGGTCATCAAATTTTCAACGAATAATTAGGATCTGGGGAAAATGGGACATTGTGAGAATTTGGGTGGTCACTTTACACATAAATCAGAGTGGGTCTTTGGTCACCGTGACGTGTTCTGGGCAAAGTGGTACTCCAAAAAAAAATCATGTAAATCCAACTGTCGTAATCATATGCCAATTTGAGTCAAAGTTAAACTAAATGATGTAATATTTAACTTTCTCTCTTATTTTTTTCCATAAAGAGCTGACTTTCGTCGGACTACTTGAATGAATCTGCATAAAAATCTGGAAAAGCAGAAAAATTTACCAAAGTTTCTTTTGTCTTTCTTTCTTTATCTCTTCATGAAACACTCACTTCCAGTGGTTGTCCCCCCTGTTGATGAACAAAAAGCTTTGAAAAGATTCCGTTTTGTTTTTAATTAGTTGTGTGAAAGGTAATTATTTCGTTTATTTTGCAAGTCTCTCAAGCGACAACGGGCGATTTCCAGAGAGGATGACGGAGGAACAAAGTGATAAAGGCCATTGTGCTGGTGGTGGACCAGCAGGTGACTTGATGGCACAAACGTTCGAGAAGAGACGTAAGGAAATTGTGGAGGATGAGATGAAGGTTGAAGATGCCCTCAAAGCTTATCCAGCATTACGAAATTATCAAGAGGCAACCAAAAATATATTTTTCCCTTTACACTTAAAAAACAAAAAAAACGGACATAAAAAATATTAATTAAATTAAATTGTAATTTATTTTTTAAACAGTTACGTCAGGAATTTGAACGGGCTACTGGGAAAAGTGTGAATGATTTCGAGCGACACTTGAACTGCGTTTTGAAGCGGTACGCAGAGAACCAGATTAGCATGAAATACTCCACTTGTTCCAATACCTATTGTACGGAATCCCTGGCCATCTTACGACAAGGTGGAAATGATAATGGTAAGAAAAAAATAATTGAATTAATTAAATCAATTAAAAATTAAATTGATTGAATTAATCAATAAATTGTTGCACTTTTAATTTAAAATTGTTTTTTTTTCAGCTCGGCTCACTGCAGCCCGCATTATCCTGTTTGCTTGCGCCCAATCCGACAAAAATTGGTGGAATGTGATCTTTAAAGTTTTTGGACATGTACGCAAAAAAAATTTAACTGTTTATTTAAAAAATATATCGATAGGGTTAAATAAATAATTAACTAATTAATAATTAATTTTTTTGTTTTGTATCTCTGCTTTGTAGGGTGAAGATATTACGATTGGAAGGCTGGAGCCCACAGTTCTGGTTCGTGGGAGCTCTCCATTTGGAGACCAGTGCGCTGAGGTGTACTGCGAAAAGGCGAAGATTATTGGAGGCGTCAACTTTTTTGAAGCAATTTTGACATGCTACTTTCTCTACTACATTTTTAATATCGATTATCCTCCGGTGGATCGTGAAACTTTCAAGCTGTTTGATAACTTGCTGGATCACATGGAGGTGAAGAAGAATGAAGAAGAGGCGACCACCGCTGAGATGGAATGAAGGGCGAATTGAATGGCTAATTAGGGGAAAAAATAATTAATGAACTTGTAATAAATTAACGACCAGAAGTTAATTATCAAATTGATTGGGTGAAAAAAAATGTTTGGAAATTTAATTTTAATTATGACAAAATTAGCTGTACAATTAAATAATGAACATGGTTATCTTTTAAATGTACTAAAATGTGGTTTAAATATAAAATGATTAATTAACTTTGACTTTGGACTTGACATGTAAAAGGACCAATTGTGGAGTGCGCTCATACGCAAAATATTGTGGAAAGCTGTCAATCGGCACAAATTGCATTGATAACAAATAATTAACTCCACTTCCGGTGGCGCCCTCTACTTCTTTTTCCAAACATCCCGGATAAATATTGAGAATGTTTTCCAGCTCATCCATAAAGTGGGCGTACATGGGGGCCACAGTGTCCACATCTGCTACCGTAAATACATATCTATTTTTAAAAAATAGAAAAATTAATTAAAGTTAATTAAAGGTTAAGTTAGTAAAAAATATTTAAGTTTACCTTTTCTCCATCGCGATAAAAATGTCTTTTGAGCTATTTCCCGTTGTGGCGAGCTTCTTGAGTGTTTTCACAAAAGCTGATGTGATGTTCACATGATAAACCACATCAGCCGCCAAGATAACACTGCAATTAGCCACTGTATCGGTGAGATCCTTAGACCAGTGGTCAATATTGAGGAAGTCGAGTGGCGCAACTTGGTAGTCGGCATTGATTAACTGTTTATTGTGTACCTTCGCGTTAATTTCCAATAGCTTTAAAATTGCAGGGTCGTCAATGTCTGGAATTTTAATTATTCCAATAATTAGTTTAATTCAAATCACTTCTGCTTTTTTAATTAAGTTTATAAAAAAAATTAATCAAAGTAGTTTATTTTTATTTTTTAAATCACCTGTGGCCGTCACATGCTGAGCAAACATTGAGGCGACAATTGAGGTCAAACCTGTACCACTGCCTACCTCCAACACACGCTTATCTTGGAAGTACTCATTTTTAAAATGAATTACAAAGTCGGCCAAAAGAAAGGCTCCTCGCCACACCTGCAAGCCCACCTTATCCAA
>JAQFZH010005109.1:0-11008 GCA_034695485.1 Entomobrya nivalis
TAGGGACCATGGTCCTAATGTCTCAACGGCAAAGGGAATGAAATGATAACCGTCTTCAATAATACCTTTGTATTTTATTTCCTTTTAATATTATTTGTATCAACATGGTTATCTTGTACACTATGTTCCACCATTTCGTAGAATCCTTGGCGTACTAGTGATGTGAAAGGAAATAATATATTTGTATTTTGTGTGACCGACAGTTTCAATTGAAACACGAATGAATGCACAATAATAAGTAGAGAGGAAGAATAGAAATTGCAGAGCTGCAGAAAAAGGAAAGAATGGAATGACGAATGAATGGATGAGTGTTCAAGACAAGGAAAGAGGAATTGAGAGAACATTCCTGACAGATACCAGAGACCAGTGAAATTCCATTCACTCACTTTCTCCTCGATCATTGTAGAATATACATAATACATACATATTAAGAAGTATTAATCTATAAAAAATATTTTTATTGTATTTTATTATCATTGTACTCCTGTTCTGCCTATTATGTGGTATATCTGAGGCGAAATGAATATGCTTGCTAGTATTATGTTTAAATTGCAACATTCAATCATTCAAAGCAGTAGAGAAACGGAATAGCTTGGGTGGATTTAGTAAATAATGGCCAGCATAAAAAAAATGAGGAAATGCGAGAAGACAACGAACAGAAAATATAACGATGTAAAATTGTAAAGGCTCAAAAAGTGAAAGGCAGAAGACAAGGGGAAAAGATTGAGATGAAATATGATACATACTGTTCGTATAGATAAAATCGTTGTGTTTTATTGTTGGTGGTGTATGCGAAAAGAAGAGTAGTAAACTAAGATATCGATCACCTGTTTGTATTCTCTTCTTTATACTTTGCTGTCATACTTTGAATTGAAAGAAAAATTGAGGAAGAACTAAGGGAAAGTGAGTGAGTGCTATTCATTCGAAGAACAAATTGCAAATCCATATCATTCGTATATTATACTTACGATTAGTTACATACATGTATACATATACGAGTTCCAAGTTGAAATTTGAGTGGCAGACCGAAACATGAATTCTCATTATTTTAGGAAATGGGTTTAAATTTGATTTTTTTTTCGAAATTGCGTAACATTAATATTTAGTACGTATGTAGAAATATTCATGTACAATAGGTATTTAACTAGCTATAATTTAATCTGCTTGTTTTAATTTTCAATTTTTTGTAAAACTTGGGTGTATCGAATTTTAATCTCTTCCGTTCCGTCATCACGTTTATCATTTGTCATTGTTTCTGTTTGTTATGCAGAAGTCGGTGGCTCGGGAAAATTGGCGTGTAATAATTTTTTTGATACATGACACTATTTACTATGACTTTATTAGATAGAAGTATTTATACAAGTATGAACTCCGTCCTCGGTTTTTTTCAAAACGGCCGAGAAGAAATGAGTGTAGGACGGTTGCATAGTTTTTATTGAACTATAAATACATTTTATGATTTTACCAATGTATTTGTTTGGTTTTTTTATGCCATTTTTTTACCGCTTTATTGAGGCATCATAACGATGTTAACTTGTTTGGAGCACTTGTATAAAATTAAGTACTGCAATAGGTATGTGCCACATTAAATCTACCAGTCCTCGTCATGATAAATACAGAGATAATGGGGATAAAAAGTCGTTGGGGCAAGTTGGGATGGGATAGAAAATTAGGTGATAGGAATATTTTCCTCCCGACTAAAGTACAAAGCAGCGTGTAAAGTGAGTGTATTACACTTTCGGTATAGCGGTATTTCATCACATTTATTTGCATAATTTTTAGTAATAAAGCTTTTAGAAATTAAAAACGACGAATTTCCGATAGTGTGCTGTTATAATATAGTAACTGTGTCGTATACAAGGCGTCAATTTATCATCGGAATGTTGACACTGTCGATGTGCAGATGAGTTTATCTGAACATGGTGTTCAGCTGCTGGACAGCGATCACTACACCAATAAAAATGAGAACCAAAATGTATTTTACAGTGGCATTTCATGAACACTATGTTCGGGACTTGTGATGTAGGTAAAATGTAATGCAATAGTGTCGCATATAAACCATTTGTCATGATTACTTTGAAAACACATTTAATTCCCTTTGTAAAGCTCACTACTTTAATAAATGGACTTCCTTAGAACCTTTTTGTTAAAAAGTTGCTTGTGTAGGCATAGTAGACAGACAAAAGCCATAAATTTTTATGACAAGTTTAGAAACAAAAAAATATTGTGAGCAACTAAAAATACAAGGTCACTTGTATCGTATGGTCATAAATTTACATTATCCGAATGACACCTAAAAATCCTTTTTCATCTTCATTCTTGTCATCAATTATTTATTGTCCCTTTTGTTATGATGATAATGATGCCGCTTTCACACGCTTTACTGTGTCTCTAATTTCTTCACTAGCATCAACAAAACAATAATACAAGCAACGACAAATGCTTCATAAAACAATGCATGTCTACTTTTACACTGAAATTATAAAAATCTGCGCGTATAAGAAAATACCGCTATGGAATATATGTAGTCTCTACCTTATGTAAATAAATCATACGACAGAAATCATCAAGGTTCCACGCATACTACACAACATGGAAATGAGAAAGAGAATTCTCTCATTACATAAAAATGAATCAGATCAAGGCATCGAACTATCAAATATTTGTGACAGATCATTTTTTCATGTTGTTGTTTTTACTCTTGTGTAAAACATTTTTGAATATGTTTTTAATATGTAGGTAACTTAATTATCTAATTATTCATCTTGATTGGATTATAGGAAAATGTTCCATATCCAGATTTGATAAATCTTGACATAACCAACGTATTGATATATTTTAAAGTGCGATTGATTGATGGTTGACAGTTTATGACAAGGTGGAATTGTCCAGTCAACACCGGAATGAAAATTTGAGAGCAATAATCATACATAATATGTCTCTGGGTATAAAACTATCCAATTTCCTGATATGCATGCATTGTAAAAAGCAGCTCTTTGGACACTCTAGTAATACATTTTTTAACACCTGCCATATCATGAAACTGATCGCTGTATTTTTGGCAACTGTTGCTTTCGGTAAAAAAAATTAATTAAGCTTAAAGTATAAAAATTATAGATGTTTCAATTTATACTGTCATTCTTAAACAAATTCCATAGTATCAGCTATTCCCTGGGTGCCTGAACCAAAACAGGAACAATGGTGGCTGGACAGACATGCCGAACACGTCAATAACACTTTAAACAACCCCGACTCCATTAAGGTCCTCTTTTATGGAGACTCGATAACTGAAGGGTGGGGTGGGGAAGGAAGAAATGTCTTTGCACAGTACTATGCTCCACTTGGCACTGCTAACTATGGTATTGGCGGAGATAATACTGAGCATGTCCTCTATAGAATTAAGGAAGGCCTGCTAGAGCGACTAAACCCAACACTCTGTGTCATCAAAATAGGAACAAACAATATTTGGAATCATGATGACATCCCCATCGCAATGGGTATTGTTTTCAACGTATTGGAACTCAGAGAAAGGTTACCAAACATGAAGGTTCTTGTCCTGGGGGTCCTACCACGTTATGACGAAGGCTGGACTGCTCGTACTGCGAATATCAATAATATTATCCGCCACTTAGACAACGGAAACACAATCCGTTATTTGGACATGAGAGATCATTTCTACAAGGGAGGAAACGACTTCTACGACGAACTTTACGCATCAGACTTGCTTCATCTTGCTGAACCTGGCTACAGGAAGTGGGCTGAGGTTATGGATCCCTTGTTCAGGGAAATGCTTGGAAATAAAAATGATTAGCCACTGAATTTTTTAAAGGCCTAAATAAAAAGATAAAACTACTTATATCCTAATTAAAGCATGAGTACATAAAATGTGCCAAATTATATTATATTTTGCACAATAATTTGTCTGTGTGTCAATAAAAAATAGTATCAATAATTGTATTTTTTGAAAATTTATCATTGATCGAAGTAATGCCCGAAAATACTATTCCACTGATTTTTAAAAAAAATACCACGTACCTAAAATAGGGGGAAGGCCAATTAGTTGATTTACACACGGAGAAAATTCGCACCAATCGGAAATATTGAGCTCTAAATTTCAAAACTTATGCCACGTTTAAATTAACATTCGCTTTATTCGCTAATTTCAATCGTTTGAAAAAGTTCATTAACATTGATCAAAAATAATTTTTAATTCTGCAGCGATCTTTACGTTATGATTTACTGGAATATGAATATACGATAGGAATGCGCTAGATTCCATGCATACAAACTGCCCAAATACTTGTAAGAAAAATTTGGACACAAAAAATATCTGATTACATAAAAATGGATCAATCTATCAAACATTTATGACTATGCCAGATACTATCAAGGGATATATGTCATTGTTTGAAGTTGTTTTTTTACTCTTTTGTGAAAACAGTTTTGATAATGTTAACAAATTTATTAATCATATCTTGTTAAATAGATTAAATACCTGTTTCACACCAACAAAAAAATCTTTACATTTACATGAATATATCTTTTACATATTATTCCAATGTAACACACATACGTATAAACATGTATATTTCCAAATTGTACTTACGTACATATTTGTGTTGAAGTATTTTTTACCGGTTGGATAATTGATGGCTGACAATTTATGACAAATTGAGATTATCGAATCAAAACAGGAATGAAGCACAAGTTGAACGCTACCATCAATCATATAACTTGGTATAAAAACTATGCAGTCTCGAAATAGGCACGCATTATGGCATATAGCTTAATAGCTCGTTGGACACTCTAGTAATACATTTTTTAACACCTGCCACAACATGAAAGTGATCGCTGTATTTTTGGCAATCGTTGCCTTAGGTAAGAATTTGAAAATCATGATAATTAATCACTTTGACTCAAAGTAAAACCGGTAACACTGTAAATTTTTAAAGACTTAAATTTTCACTTATTATGTAACTTAAACAGCATCAGCACTTCCTTGGGTGCCTGAAGCAAGACCGGATGAATGGTGGCAAGAAAGACATAACGCCCACGTAAATAACACTTTAAACAACCCCGACTCCATTAAGGTTCTCTTTTATGGAGACTCAATAACTGAAGGTTGGGGTGGCGAAGGAAGCGCTGTATTTGCTCAGTACTACGCTCCAGTAGGCACTGCCAACTACGGTATTGGCGCAGATTCTACTGAACACGTTCTTTATAGAATAAAGGATGGGCAGCTAGAACGACTTAATCCGTCAGTCTGTGTCATCAAAATTGGAACAAACAATCTTTGGTACAATGATGATACCTCCGTCGCAATGGGTGTAGTTTTCAACGTTTTGGAGCTCAGAGAAAGGTTACCAAACATGAAGGTTCTTGTCTTAGGGATCCTGCCTCGCGAGAACGAAGCGCAGACAGCTCGTACTACAAATATCAATAATATTATTCGCCACCTAGACAACGGAAACACAATTCGCTATTTGGACATGAAAGATCATTTCTACAAGGGAGGAAGCGACTTTTATAACGAACTCTACACTTCAGACATGCTTCATCTTTCTGCAGCTGGGTACAGTAAATGGGCTGAGGTTATGGATCCTTTGTTTAGGCAAATGCTTGGTAGTTTTTAAAAATGTCTGTATTTGTAAAAATCTTGAATACAAAGCTAAAGAATATTTCTAAGAAATCATGTTTATACGTCATTTATTTTGCGTGTCAATCTAAATTAATGCATTTCAATATTTTCAATATCAAATTTGTGGTGAACTGTTTGCTGGGTGCCTCTGCAAATTTGGGAAGATATAAGTAATTTTTTGATGAAGTCAGTGGTTGTCAGTGGGCATTGCAAACTTTCTGAATTAATGTGCAATTTTGAACAACTATAAATAGAAATCTTTAGTTTCGTTACCCCCAGAAAATCAACGATACAGCAATAAACTTCATTTAACGATTAAACTTCCATCTATGTATTCATGAGATAATATTATGTCGATGTTTATGATATGCATACACTTATTGAAGGTTCCGCCCAAGTAATCTTTACAAATACTTTATGTAAGCAGATATCGACATAAAAGCCCTCTCATAACATCAAAATTGGGATCAATTTATCAAACCATGTGTGACATGACAGGTAATTTCGATGGACTTATTACTTGTCATTGTTTCATGGTTAGTTTTACTCTTTTGTAAAAACAATTTTGAATATCTTGTCCAAAAGCGGATGTTCATCCTGATTTGATAATTTACCTGATTTAATTTGACATTGATGGTCATTGGTTGATGTTTCACGTTATAAGTTAAAGTGTAAATTGTTGATTTGCTAACTCAACTGACAGTTAATGACAAGTTGACATTATCGAGTCAAAACTGGAATATATAATAGTCACGACATTTGGGTATAAAAACTGTCCACTTTTAAATTATGTATGCTTTGTAGTAAATAGCTTGTTGGACACTCAGGTAATATAATTAGTTGCACCTACCAATATGAAAGTGATCGCCGTATTTTTGGCAATCGTTGCCTTTGGTAAGCACATTTTACCTGAATGTATGAAAACACTAGCTATTTAAAAATGAATACATAAACTTAAATATTATCATTCTTGTAAAAAAATTATAGTATCAGCTCTTCCTTGGGTGGCTGAACCACGACAAGATCAATGGTGGCAGGATAAACATCGTGGACACGTGGACAATACTATAAACAATCCCAATATCAGGGTACTCTTTTACGGAGACTCAATAACTGATTGGTGGGCAAACGAAGGAAGAAATGTATTTGCACAGTACTATGCTCCACTTGGTGCCGCCAACTACGGTATTGCCGCTGATGGTACTGAGCACAACCTCTGGAGAATTCAAAATGGTCAGCTAGAGCGACTCAATCCGGCAGTCGTCGTTATCAAAATTGGAACAAACAATATCGGCTCAACTGATGACGCCTCCGTCGCAAGAGGAGTGGAAGCCAATGTTATGGAACTCAGGCAAAGGTTGCCAAACACAAAGGTTCTTTTATTGGGAATCCTACCTCGTAACGACGAAGCCATGACTGCTCGTACTGCAAGCATCAATAATATTATCCGCAACTTGGACAATGGAAACACCATCCGATTTTTGGACATGAGGGACCATTTTTACAGGGGACAAGGTGAATTTGTTTGGGAATTTTACACTGACTTGCTTCATCTTACTGAGGCCGGCTACAGGAAGTGGGCTGAGGTAATGGATCCATTGTTCAGGCAAATGCTTGGAAATAAAAATGAGTGGCCATTGGAATTTTTAAAACCTGAATAAAACGAGAATATTACTAAAGCACAGTTTAATCTTTTCCAATGCTCTAAAAATAAAAACACGATGACATAAAATATAAATGTGTATGGTTGTATTGTAATTGCGAGTATTGTGTAATTTAAATGTAATATTTTTTGTATATTGATTGATTAAAAAATGTACATGTCAATCTAAATTACAATTGGTTTTTTATTTGTTATCAATCAGTTTTGTGATGATTTGTTTTTACTGGATGTCAAAATAAATTGGATTTGATCGATAAATCGCTTTGTGGTTGACCATGGACATTGACATAATTTATTTAATAGTTTTTTCAAAGCATGTGTTCAACACTTTCAAAGCACAACTTAAAATATAATTCGCAATTGATGCTTGATAAATTAATGTGTCCATCACATGTTGTTAACTGATATATGTATGTATATGATTAGTAATATGTTATCAACGCTTGAGTCAGAGAGGCCTTCCTGTTTTTTAAAACTTCAGCCAATACTCAATACACTGATAATATTTTTTCGAACGATGATATTTGTATTTTTTACTGAATCTCCTTACAATGAAAGTTGGTTGCATTTGTGTACTTATTTAGCATAATTTAATACTTTCTTAAGTGAAAAATAACAGTAATTTTCATGGTATTGCGAAACAGAATATTAAGAAACCAGCCAAATAAATTGAATTTCACGAATGGCCATTTTATACATTAGATATTTTTTCACAAAAGAAAAGGATATTTTAATTTGCCATTTGTCTTGAAGTAAAAAGTCATCATTGAACAGTCTGTTTTGCCAGTGAATACGGAAATGTGTATATAAATAAATAAAATACGCAAAAGTATAATGTTTGTATAATGACGTGATTAGAAAATCTGTCCTAATAAATCTTCTGAATTAGATTTTCCATTCACAGCAAAAAGCCCTGCGATTTATACATTTTGATTTTTCTTGTTAGCTTTGTAAGTTATAAGGTGAACACTGAAATTGGCAGAAAGATTGGGATATTGGGATCATTGTTGCGGAATGAAGGAAATGAAATGTATATGAATTTATAGCATATTCGGATGGAATAAGTAGTACATTGCTTTTAATACTCTTTAGAATGCTTTTTGGGGTGATCCAATACAAAAATAATTAATCCTGTAATAATGAAGCAAGTACAACCTTCAGCCATACCCATCCATAAATATTTTTTTGAAACCTTATCGTTGAAAAACAGGAAACTTCATGAGATTTTTTGTGGTTCCGCAAAAAATCTATATGGTGGCAGATGCGAATGCAACAATAGCTGTTAGAGAACTGAGAGGGAAACGTCCATCCGATCTTGTATCTTACTAGTCTGCAGTGTAGTAATGCAACCTCCAAAGCTTGAGAGGAGAAAGCATTTAAAAAAGAAAACTGTGTAGACAATACCAAGCTAGCATACAGTTCACTGTACAAACTTTATTTGGACAGTCGTTTCAAATTAAGTGCGTGCAACATAATTGTGGGTAAGAAGAATTATTTTAAAATTATGAATGGGAGTTTATATGGGACCACTTTAAAACATGGATTTTGTTCACCCATTGGGATTAGGAGAATCATAAGTAAAAATTGTGATATTTATGTACACTTCATGTGTGAATTGAAAAGAAAGGTAGACGACTAGATGACTGAAAAGATGTTTTTCTTTGTGAAATGCACAAGCAGAAAAGAAAAAGCGAGAGAAAAGTGAAGTGAATAAAAAATGTAAAATGATGGCTAAAAATCCCCTTCTTACTCCCATGATATTTTGAAAGTATCTGAAACCCGTGCGTGGCTGAATCGGTATGGGAAATCCTTCAAAGTATAAAAAAAACTCCACATAAAATATCACAAAAAAAGGAAAGTAAAAATGATCACATCAGACATCTCTGCTCCAGTAAGTTAGTAAACCGACGTCATTGTAGAACTGGTCAATTCCAGAAAAAACGCAGGCAGCCACAATTTTGTCTACGAAACGAATCCGCTTTCTTTTTGCAAAAAGATAATAATATTCTATACTTTGGAGGGATTTGTAAGAAGTTTAAATTGAGATTGATTTTTCTTTAAAAAAGAAAAGATCTAATGGAAAAGTTGATCCCATGATCCAGGAATGGAACATAACAAAATATAATAATTTTCAATTTTTTTTTATAAACTGAAATTTCTTGTTGAAATAAATAGCACAAAAATATGAAATAGAAAAAATACACAGCAATTTTTATATCAATTACTATTCAAAATAAACATACTAACTTTTTTTCAGCAGTACAATTATTAGAAAGACTTAACTAAACTCAACTTGTCTTCGACTTTTGATTATCGGCCTTACTTAACTTAATCTCTAAAATCATTCGTTTCATGTCTGCTTCCCGTTGCATGTCCAAAATGGCTGTGGAAACTGTATGTTTAAACGCCTTGCACTCACCTTCCACCACATTAATCTTGTGGAGTAACGCCTTATTAGCAATTTCCATGTGTTTCACATACTTGTCTTTAGTTTTTTGAGTTTGTCTCATTTTCCGTATCTCCTTTCTCGTATTTTTATTAACCTTTCTATCTTTCATGGCATACTTCTTACGTTCTTCATTGTCCATCCGAATGTACTCTTCCAACTCTTGAAATCCTTTCTTGGAGTACCCCAACTCTTCCATAATTTTCTTCTCAAACACTTTGATTTTCTTTACGTCATCCTGAAGTGCCGCAATTGCAACAGTCTCTCTGTTTTC
This sequence comes from Entomobrya nivalis, assembly GCA_034695485.1. Taxonomy (NCBI): domain Eukaryota; kingdom Metazoa; phylum Arthropoda; class Collembola; order Entomobryomorpha; family Entomobryidae; genus Entomobrya; species Entomobrya nivalis. The sequence continues at coordinate 10,022 of JAQFZH010005109.1, forward strand.
TCGTTCAAGTGACAACTTTAAAAAGTTCCTTTCCATCCTAGCCAGTTCCAAACATGTCTCGTTTTTCACTTGGTCAACCTTTTTAGCATTTTCCATCTTCATTTGACAGATCATCTCTTGCATTCCAGCTTGAGCCTCACACAGTTCCCTGCTTTTCTCACCGACTAATTCTTTCAGACCACTTTGTATCCCGAGCATATCCTCCTGCGCCTTCCTCATCCTCTTTAAATTTTCTAGACGACCTTCATCCACCTTTTTTGATTGCTCTGTCAAGAGAAATCGTAATTTCTGTTTGTGTGCCATAAGTTCCATCCGCTTTTCTTCGTTATGATCCCTCATCTGTTGTGCTGCAAGCCTGGTTTTGATCTTTTGACCATGAAGTTGTTCCACTGCCATGTTCCAAAGTGCAAATAACTTTTCGTGTTCCAACATGGGAAAGTTTCCTTCTCCACTTTCTCGATCCAGTTCCATTTCGATTCTTTTCACATGTTCGACCAATTGCTCTCTCGGCATTTCACTTGTAATGTCAGCTACTATCCTTGCCTCATTTTTGCTTCCATTCTGTTTATGCATCTTAGCTTCTTTTATAATTTCGCAATTAAATTTTTGCTAACTAAAACGCCGATAAAAATTGTTAAAAACAAAAATATAAATCTGTGAAAAACACAGATTCTTTGGTTTGCTTTTGCTATGTTTGAACATTGCACAATTGAACAATGACCTTGACCATGATGCGTAACCTAAAGTAGTTCCCATATACAAACTCGGTATCGTATAGCGACCAGACCACGCATTCTTTCACAACAACAGTATGACCGTTTCTTTGAGCATGAATTCATAAAAACACATCTTAATCCTTGCTAGAGAATAATGCATACATGATAGCATGAAATTCGACATAATTTTAACTTAAGGCCTGTCTACCTTCTTCTCATACATTTTTGAAAGGCAATTTATTTCTAACTTAAAAAGTAGTTTTGTTGAACT
>JAQFZH010005110.1:0-11007 GCA_034695485.1 Entomobrya nivalis
CAAGAACAGTTGTACTTTATGTATACTGACACGTTGTTACACATGTTAGTAGTTATATTTTTGCTGCTAATAAAAGTCCTAAACTAAACTAAACTAAACACACCAACTATTGTCAACATTTTGTTTCTTTGAGCATATATAAAGCCAACGATTTTCCGTAAGTTACCACATTTACACTTACAACGCCGACAGTTTCAGGATCGCCAAGCTATAAAAGTACTCTAATGCTAAAAACAACATGGGGGTTTCAGAGATATTTCACGCCCTGGGGTGCATTTTGTGAATCACAAATGTTGTAAACGCCAGCACACTACCTGCAAATGGTACCTTTGACCAAGTCAAATCAGATCCAGATTACTCTTACGCCGGGGGCAAGTCAAACGATGTTGGGGAAAATCCTGTTACACTATTCACTAGCCTTACAAAATATAAAGTGTTGGGAAACGAAGATGACTACATTGAAAAGAACATTGACTGGCCACTAGCATGGTCAAGCATTCTGAACAATGGAAGTACAACTATTTCCGGCATGTTTAGAGGTGAAGGCTATTTTCCGAACAGCCTCAAACTCTATATCGACAGTATTCCAAATAAAATGAGTCATGTTGATTGACGGATCTCTCGAGATCATTTATAAAATAGCTGGGGAAATGAGGATCCCCAACCTTACGCCAGTTATAAGATACTAATTGACTTTAAAAAGGCACTCCAAACGGTTGATTTAAATTACGTGACAAACAACAGAATTAAGCGCAACTCTACAATCCTATACAAAACTAAACACCTTTTTTTGTCTCAGTTGGTCACTGTTCCAAAAAAGTAATCTTCAAACATTACAGGGTTTCCTAAAAATGCTCGAAAACGATACTGTTCTATTGCGAGGAGTTGCGGAAGTCCAAGGACATTGTGGAGACAGGAGACATCGAAATAACTTTCCAGGGCCTTAGGATTGGAAACTTCAACTAAGAGCTCCACCTTCTTAAGCGAATATTGGTCAGGTGTTCCAACCGTGAGAGGTGGGCAAACTCATCACAGTTATTTGATTGCTCTCGACAAGGTCTGTCGTTTTGGATTGTGCACAATTGGGTTACCAATCATTGAATGATGAAATGTCACAACTCCTTCGCACTTACAGTGCAACACTGCAAAACGTTGAGATTGCCGTGGTCGTTTGTATGGAGCGCTCCGTGGAAGGACCCTGGTAACACTTCCTCCCATGCTCTGGAAGCTAAAATTGCTCCAGATTTACAGTTGTGATTTAGAGCTTGTTCACAGTGGGGATCAGTTGGAAGCCCTTGGAAACTTACGGTTCCATCAGTTGAGCTATTTTCCGAGCTGCCTACAATACAAGTGCTTCAACGACATTGCCTATCGCAACGTTAGTACAATTTATTTGTCATGTGTCAACCAGTGCCTCCGTCAACAACATCCAAGATACAACCTCTCTGTTAGTCGATTTACTAATGGAAAAAAATCACGAGACATGTCGAAGTCTTAAAAGCTTAAAGCAGTTTCCTTAGTGAAGCCAAGTTTTGTCTCCAGTACGTTGACTGAGAAAACTGGAGTAACAGCAAATTTTTCAGATTTGGACAGACTTTGGAATTGTTCATGTGATGAGAAGGGTGTAGGGGCAATTTTGGGAAAATTAAATAATCATCAAATTATATCTATTGGTTTCTTGAGACACTCAACCATGAATCTGGGTAAATAGTTTTGAAAACTTATATTTTTAATATACCCTCATCCCTAATATGATCGAACATATATTATAATAATTTTTCTCATTTTAATCAAATGGAAATTATCGCTGGCCCATAAGATTTTCCGGAGTTTTGTCGACGACAAGCGATTAAGGATGTCAACTGGAATGTAAAAAAATGTGATAGTCTATTATCATGGAGGGCAGGCATGGCGAAGGAGGGGCCTAGCATTGATGAAGAGATTGAGAAGGCACAACCAAATTGGAATCGAGCGGAAACTAACCACGAGTTATCACTCCCAACAACAACTACAACCTTCAGTCTTGTTACTTTGCCAAACGAGATTTCTACTCGTAATTTTTTTATACATTTTTGTGAACACTGGACTCCAGTCGTTGACCCAACAGGACAGTTTATCGATATGCCGATTGGGGAGAAAAATCATTTCTATGCCAGCTGTAAGCTTACTTTAGAAGACATCAGACGAGACTAACAACCAGACACTGACGAGTATTCAGTATTTCAATATCATCCCAACTATAACGCAAATTGTAATGTGGTCTTGATGTTGTTGTTGGAAGGTGTGATCAACTGAGCTTGGGTTTATGCCCTTACTCTATAAAACAAACCATATATCAGATCCCATAATCCCATAATGTATATCCCATAAAAATAGAAATTGTTCCTGCCTCATTTTCTCCACACCTGTCTTTTGGCATTCTTAAATGTGTCAAAGTTGTAATTTAATGTGAGCTAAGTCCCCGGAGAAATTGTATCTACAGCAAATAGTCTAATTCTTGGGGAGCCAGCAATTTTTCATTTTTGCAGTGAAGTTGTAGGGTTATGGGAATGATTGAAAAATCAAGAGATATTCCCATATAACGTGCCATCTACAATCATGTTTTTACCTATGGAGACGCCATAATGATCCGAATGTTCACTGTATATCCCATCCTTCCTCTCAAGAAACTTTTTTATAGTTCACTCCATAGCATACTACAACCACTTTCTTCTCCTTTCCAAAAAAGTATACAATTTTGAGTTTGCAACTTGACTCGCTAAGGCACGACCAGTATTTAATGGAGCAATTAACATAATTAGCTTGGCACTGGTATAACAATTTCCTGTTTTTACACTCGTTTGTTTTACAGCGTTCGTGGTCCTCAAAATTTCAGCTATTGCACACAGTTGGTTTTTCCCACAACCTTTTCCAAGCTAAAATATTCCTTCTTTCCTTCAAATCCACCATTATATCCAAATCAAAATTCACGTTGCTATAAGATAGAAACAAAGAAACAATGACTTGGTCATCCTCATCCTCTTGATCTACTACAATTCCGTCAACCTCATCAATCGAGTCATCATAACCTCCTTCAGCATGGCCACCTTCTTCAGTGCTGCCACCTTCTTCATTGTTGCCACCTTCTTCATTGTTGCCACCTTCTTCATAATCCCCACCTTCCTTTTCATTGTTTTCAACTTGAAAGTCTACGGCAAATCTCATCCACAAGTTGACAAACTCTTGTTCAGTAACCTCCAGAAGACGACCTTGAGGTGATGTATGGCGCTTGGCGTTTAGCATCAAAACAAGATGAGAATTAAAAAAGGCGGCCAACAAATTGGTGTACAGTTCGTAATTCAAAAGACCGACAAAAAAACAGAAGCTTGTCGGACAGCTTGTCAAAAATGGAAGACAATTTTTCGCTTGTATTCACTGCACACATCGTAGAGCTGGTCCAAGTAACAATCCCTCAGTTTCTTCTTTTCGTCTATGTCAGATGTGACTTTAAGGTCGAAATATCTGTAGTCTTCATAAACGGAATTGAGCTGATTGTAAAAACGACTATCAATAAGTGTGCATCAAAACACAAGATGTTCGATAAAATCTGAATCTTCAAAATTATTTTCATAGTCGTAATCTTTGAATCAATCAAATCTTCAACATCAGTCTTCCATTTTAACAATGCACAACAATTTTTAAAACGAAATGTTCTTAGTCAAAGTCTATAACAAGACGAATAGAATATTTCGCCGTGAACACTCAAAAATTAGTGAGTAATTTTACAGGGATGGCGATTCAGTGTACTTCTGCCAGAACACTGATCTAGCAAACATGACAAGTTCAAATTAAATAGCTGCTGCCAGCATAGGTGGATATAGAGAGGAGACCCTACATGAAGAGTGTTCTAAGCAAGCACATGATCAGTAATGACACAGCTACTCAAATACACACATTTACGCAACGCATCTCCTACCCCTGCACACACAAAACAGTGTGATAATAAAATAGTTTTTGCTTCTATCCCCTTGATAATGTCTTGAGTATGATGGAGAGTGTGTAATTCTGGAGACTGGAATTGTGGACCCGTTTAACTTACAGAGAGAGAAAAAGATTGATGCGACAAATACGTCAATCCAGGTAAAATAACAATTAAACAACTGAATGATAATAATGATGTATAAATCATTACAGGATAAGAATTATTGCGTGGAACGTCGTGTGTTTACTGATTCACATCCTTTAAGATAGTTCAGGATATTCAGAGACTTTACAAACGCACTTTTAGTGAACACAACACTTTATACGAATATTATTTGTAGCATAATTTTTTATAATGCTGCAATTCCTGTGTGCTATTGTTTGAGTGGAAAACCAGAATTACTGCAAATTAAATACATGTTTGTAGTTGCAAGTGTAACATTAAATATTTCGGTATGCTATAAAAATGTGCCATATAATTTGTTTGTCCTCTTTCTTAACCTGGTTGAGTACCAAATTAAGCTTCGTTAATCACCAACCTATTTAATTCCATACTTTTGTTTGCCCCCTAAAATGTTTCATAGAAGTACTAGCTTTACTTAGTTTTTTCGTGTTATGTGAATGGTCTGGTTATCCACTACACACAATTTGTTTTATTTTCTTTTTTAATTGAATTTAAGACAAGGTTTTATTTTTATGTTAGTACTCTCAGTTGTTATCACTACATCTAAAATCACAGGTTACAAAATTAATTAGCTCCGCATGTTTAAAAAATGGACCAACTTTAAGGACTTTGTGGAAAACGAAATCTAAACTGAAAATATATTTGTTATGATTCTGACTAGTCTCCAAAATGTGTGTGCACATGTTCTGTTTTTAAACTATGTATGTTTACAAACCAAGGTGTGTAATAAATTCGTTGGGGACTAATTACGAGTAAAAAAGGACAAAACCGGTTTTTTTACTGATGACAATTATTATTCCTTAAAATGTAGCAAGTCAAATTTCTGGGGTAATGCAAGATTTGACACAAAAACACACATTATAGTGTATAACAGGAAGACTTTAGGATAAAAAAGAACAATTGCAATTTTCTTCAAACGTTATATACGAATATATTGTATGACCTTTGCTCTAACACTCAGTCTATTGTCTATTTGTTATCTACAATCTACATAGGTTATTCTCTACACAATTAACAAACAATAATTATTGTATGAGTTAAGGGGCTCACTGTTGTACAGTTTTCACTTATTGAAATGTCGACGACTGTTCCACCTGATGTGACTAGAAGAGAATCACACGCAGTCTAACAGAATTAAATTAACTCTGAACCAAAAAACAATAGATGTCATACAGGCGACGAAATAAAAAACTAGTTTCGAGTAGCTTTATACCGGAGCAAACCGGAGACCAAGTGCGATTTGATGGGATCCACGATATGCTTTACCCACTCTAATAGTTGTTTTTATTAGAACTGCACATGCATAGTTAACAAATAAAAATCGTGAAAAGCTTGAACTGGCGTTATTTTGTCACAAGGCGAGCCCTAAAAATGTAAAATATCATCATCAAGCGAATGTCTTGCGCTTACGAAATTAGTGTCGCGTCCTTACTTTGTGCTATATTTTTTGTATTGCATTCTTAAAATCTTTATGTTGGGAGTAAAACATTACCGTGCTTAAATCATGAAAAACGACACGAAAGAACGTGTTAAAGTGCATTATGTGCCATGCAGGAATAATATTCTCACATGCAAAATGACATCAATGAAAAGGATTGTGAGCGTGGCTTTTTAATCATATGCCACCAAAAACTACTAACAAATGTTTTTATTTTGCTATCGTTTTTTCTAGTGTCCGTGTTAAAAGACTGTTATATTTCACTCAGTGACTTTTTAAATATAATGAGTACTTAACAGTAATAATAAAGTAAGTTCTGAATCGTTATGCTGCAGCTGCTTCTTTACTTGGTCCGTTATTTTACGTTTTGTATCCAAACCATAGCTATCAAACAGAATTACCCTTCCAGTGTAATTAAATTCCAGACAAATGAAGTGTCCCACGCTACCCCGTTTGTTGGAAAAATGTGAACGATAATAATGGATATTTTTCCTTTTTGTATTTGCACTGAACTCCCCTCACAAGAGGATACCATTTTAAAATAGTATGTTTCACTATTATATACTGAAGAGCTTGCTGTAACTGTCGATGTCCATTTTCTAATTTTAAACTTTAGCGTTTTTTGTCGGGATTATCGAGAACTAAACGCACTTCCCTGAGATAAAAATAGGTTTCCCATCGTCCTTGGGACTTGGGGGGTTAGACTTACCTATTGTGTTTTTAATTTTAGGACCTTCGATAAGTGAATGGACAGATGGAGAAATCTATACATTGGTTACTGCTATTTTGGTCGTCATCCTATTAATATATGTACTCGTGCAGATAGTTAGAAATCCAAATTTAATTCTCCACTTGATTTTAACAGCAAAAGGGTTTTTTGATTAGTAGATTTTAATATAAAACATATGCAACCAATGGAATACACTTCTTGGACCCTTATTTTTCAAATATTTTGAAATGAAAAAATACATAAAAAATCGAGAGATGAGAAATTATTAAATTATTAATCCAAAGTGTCACATTTATTCTTTCAGCATTATCGTAGGTTTTATGTTGTGCATACATACGATGTAGATACAAACGGAGCCGATTACGGTTATCACCGGAAACATTGGCTCTTATAAAAGTATGTTGAACAAGATCAACAAATGATCAGAGTGAAAGATTTGGCTAGTATATATTATATACCTTGTTGTCTTAGACGGATACATTCGCTCTGTTCCTTTCTTGACCCTTTAGCTAATTATCTCGGCCAAGAGACGTCATTGACCCATTTTGACAAATAATCAATCATGTACGTGTTTGATTTTGACTTCAATGGATGTATGCTGAGTAAATTTTTTCGGAACTTTAATATTTAAAATATTAGACACCTTTTCGTTATGCTAATTTGTTTAGAACTTCTAAATTTAGAGTAATTCGCATTGAATAAAGTTTATCTAGAATATCTTTAATTGACCCGAAGAGAAAAGGTGAAGGTAAAAAGTTACAATTTTTCACAGAATCAATAATTGTCTTGCGAACTATTTTAAAACCAATATTCCGTCTAGTAAGTATAAAAGCTCGAAGAGCGTGAATGAATGCCAAAGTAGTCTTTGGACCTTAAGTTTTGCAATAGCACCAAAAAATATTATAAACCGTACCATTTTAACACTATTTCAAGTTTGACTACGCGAATAGGCATTTGTTTCAAATTTAATTTACATTTATTTTTCTTCCAGTCATAAACCAACTCAAATATTATCCCAATGAAACAAGTTGAAATGCAAAGAGCCCACAAAAAGAACACTTTCAAAATTTTCCCTTGCAACTGGTGATTCAACACTTGTTTCCTTATATCCGCATATCTACTTGTTTTCATTTGGGTTTTGCTCACAAACCTGTTTCTCTCTTGGTTTCGAACCGAATGAGAAAGTTCCTCGTGTTCTTTTTCCATTCGTGAGAATATGCCTACTTCAATGAGCTGCCGAAGATATCCTGCAACGCGTTCATGATTTGGTGGAAGCACCGTCCATAGATATGTGCCGCCTTTTAAAGTCTCCTCTCCAAGATAGCACAGTGCCCCATTTTCAAACGTCTTAACCTCATTATCTCTAGCATCTTCAATCAGATTCAGTATATAAAAAGCACTATGCCATACTCCTTCGAAGAAAACCTTTAAGTTAGCGTTTTGAACAATAAATCGTGCAATTTCTAATTTGTCGTTTCTACTAGCAACAGCAACAACCGAGCGCAAGAGCAAATTCTTCAGATGTACGAATCCTTTATTTACCCAAGTTCCATTTTGATTTGAAGCCATTGAAGAGACAAATGGCATTACTGCTTGTATAAAACCATCCCCTGAAACAGCTGCTGAATAATTGTGCCCGTCCAAGTCGCTAAATGATTTTAGTGTACGTTCTACAGGTGGACTGATCAAGCGACTGGATGCACTACCGCTGTATATATCCATCAGAATACGTACAAGAAGTAACCACACCACAAATAATAATCTTCGTTTTTTGAGGGATCCACTTAGCCCGGTGCAAAATAAAGATGAGATGAGTAAAGTCAAATTTATTTCAGATTGTTGATGCCGCAATGTAACAGCCATTGATACAAACGTTATAGCTATGCATATCCATGTGACACTATCGAATACACTTGTGAGCACTCTGAAGCACCACACCGACTCTTTTTTCCAACGTGGTGTGTCGCAATAAACAAAGTTTAATTCTCTGTTGCTAGCACTAAGAAAGATGGGTTTTGATCAGAAATGTTGAATCTTTCCCATTGGTAAATTGCACTTAGTGGTTCGGAAGATAAGGTATTTACCATTGCGACTATTGAAATTTCATTGCGTACTTTGCAAAGTGTGACTTTTGATCGTAAACTTTTCAACACGTCTTGGTCATGCCAATCTTTAGTAACAATATTTGATACGTTAAGTTTTTCTGCGACGGATTTTATTAGCAATTAGTATGGCAGTCCTTTAAAACGATATTTTGGAAAGGGCAAGTTTCGCAGACTTGAGTAGCTTGATATTTGGTGTAACGATATTTCAAAGCTTATCAAATTTATGGCAGTTATTTTAGGATGACAAGTTTTTAGAAAAAATAACATTAGAAACTTTGTGTTTATCATGGTTTCCATTTTTGGAAAGAAATATGGGCATTTTTTGTGGGCAATTTTATTCGTAAAAAAACTTGAATCAATGTTAGTGCACAACCAGTAAAGTAAATATATAGAAAATCGAATATGACAATGCACAAGCAAACCAACAACTTAAAACTACTCGATAAAAAACTTTCGTGGATAAATATCGATTTTGTAATTTGAGTCTACTAGTTTAGGTTCGAACAGAACATGAAGTTTCGAGTGAGATTATACGGTAAGGACACACCTCTGAAACTGGAATGTTTTGACTATTGGTTTAAATATACTTCATGACTTAGATAGTTTATATATTTTTATTTCTGGTTGAAAAGTTTTTGGACGAAGTAAATTTAGCTTAAGAGTAGAATGGTAATATATATCCAACAAGGTTCGTATATTGTACCAAGAGATAAGAGACACGTGACTACAATTATATGTATCAATTGGTACCTTAGTTTCAAAATTTTTGGAGCAACATGATCTAAAACATTTTTGAAACTCATGTTGACAAATTGCAAGGTGTAACTAGTATCATACTAAATTGGACGCACGACGTCGAGCTTTCTGATATTTTATTGATTTAATACGTTTTGTAAACCATTATATCGACATATAAGACTGTTATGACTGTTTATGTTCCATTTTGGCCCATCATTTAATATGGATGATAAGAGTAGAAACCAACGTTTGTCAAAGTTCTTAGCTTCCTAATTTATAAGAGAACAAGTGTAGTCGTAACGATATCGATTCATGATGCATTGCCATATACATACACTTAAGAACACTTTAAGCGGCTATAAAGGCTCTTGTTTCCAACGTGGCAGAAATTAGACGAAATTCCAACATATGTTTGATATACTGAAGAATATTGGCCTGCTATTTAAATATAATATATAGTTTCCCCATATATTTTGAACTGGACTGATATGGTGCAGTGAACGTTACTGTTGTGAGAATAGTAACTTGACTACTTTCTTCAAAATCTTCGATAGATTTGAAAGTAAGCTCGTTACAAGTTGCATATCATACTAATTTTTAGTAAACATATTTGAGATGTTGAGTTTTGTGGCGAGTGTTTTAAGAATAATTGGATAGGGACTATGTTCCAACGATTTTCTGGGAAGGACAAGCCTCTTTGATACTTAAATACCAAAATGCTTCGATTGTTGTTCGAGTAGATGTAGTGATTTTTTATTTTTGAGCCAAACTAATTATTTTAGCTTTCAAAACATTGGTAAATTTCCGAGACAATGCTAATAAAGGTAAAAGTACGGGAAAGCAGAAGATCATTCTCAATTAATTCTGGACGTTCTTTCAAAATCATATTAAGTAGATGTCCGTATATTAAGTAAAGCATGAGAAGCCTAAAAATACAATTCCAGCATTAAATTCAAGCTCAAATCAGTAAGAAATCAGTTGTAAAAATTATGACACAATTACAATATGTATAGTTTCCCAACGGTTGATAAAACCGGTACAAACTTATTTATTCAAATTAAACATTTTAGACTAGGCACCAAAATCATTTTTTTGTTCAAACATGAATGTGAGGCTTTAGGTCCACAAAGGTTTAAATGACATACCAATTATGTACGTGTAGCGGAAGAAGCTTTAAGTGTATACAAAACTAGAAAGTCTTGCCCATTTAGCTGACGGTTTTAAAGTATTTTAACTTGTGTTCTAAATAAGTTTTCACTTTGTTAATTTATATGTTAAGTAGGGCATTAAAAATAATTTTTCTGTGGATAGTTCCAATACGTATTACTAATAAGTTTTTGTGTTTACAGTATTTCCTCGTTTTATAATCATTGATTGCAACGTATATTGTGGTAAAGATTTTAATGCGAACTTACAAAATGTACTGACTAATCATTAAATAAATATATTTATGAGAAATTTAAAGAGAAAGAGGACTGATGAATTTACTGCTGAATTAATTTTAACACAGTACTTTAATTCCGTAGTCCTACGCAAATTTTACCGCTATCCTTGAAACTGTTTGTTTTAATTTGCTGTGTTAATCACATTTTCGTCAAATTTAACCACATTTCGTGCTTCTTCCAGAAGTTTATTTTCATACTTTTGTTTTATCAGTGGAAGTTTATTTCTAATGATTGATTTTGTTATTTCATCAATTTTCATAACAAACATATCTTACTACTTACGATAAGCAATAGTAAAATACGCTGTCTACTGAAACACATATTAATATCTGTTTGGAACGTTATTAGCTTTACAATTCACATTTCTTTCCAATTGTTTGTATTCCTTTTTTATCACAAAGCCCTTC